>PVIU01015780.1:0-47107 GCA_004026605.1 Ondatra zibethicus
AAAAAAACTGAAAATACATGGTCACATACAGGAACTTCAGGTTAACCTATCTGAGACCAAATCCTGGAGACAGGATGCACTTTCCAGGATTTGTAAAAATTCTACTGGGTTTCTAGGTTCTGGGGAAGCTGCAGAATAAATAAAGCTTATTCTCCTTGCATCCCTGTTCTCTGCATCTAATTGTCTTCTCTCTCCCATGTCCACTGTTCCTGTCTCAGCTCCATCCCCTGCTCCTTCACCTTCACTCTCAGTCCCAGCTTGCTCTGATCTTGGCTCCCTGCCCCTTTCCAGCACTTTGCCTGCCCTCCTGTTCCAGGTGGCCAGCAGGCTGGCCTGAAGAGGCCTCCTTCTCCTCCTGCTGCTGCTGCTGCTGGCTTTTTAAGTTGGAACTCCACAGTGTTCATTAACAATCTCTTATCCTAACACTAGGGACCTAGTTCTTCAGTTGTCCATTTGTCTTCTTATTAAACACCTGTCTCTCTTACAGGTATAGATAAACTATAGCCACAAAATATCTGTATTTTTAACTGTTTTAAGATATCTGAGTTTACAGGTCTTCTCTGTTATCTTGTAATTTCCCTAATAGTTTAAAATGCACTCTTCCCCCTTCTTCATCCATAAAGCAGTTGCTTTGGTTTCTTTACTGTGCCTAGTTTTATCTCATGATACATTATAAAAGGATTCATAATTACCAATCTCCTTATAAATTGTATTTCTCACTGAGTGTCCTTATATATTGTATTTCTGGCTAAGACCTTTCATTTCCATTTTAAAATAATTGAATTAAAAATTATTATTTTTCAGCTAAATTTAGCAGAAATGAAACATAAAGTTCTTATTTTATAAGACAATTAACTTATATACTATTAACAATAACTTTACTTAAATCCTAAACTATTAAGAATAATTAAGAAATACAATCTAATGATTAATTATCTGAAGAGCTATTTCAAAAAATGTTAAGAATAAATATACTTTTAGCTGTACAGCTTATTAATTAAAAATTCACTTCAATTATAGGCTACTAATTAAAAATACAGATTATTGACTAACTTAAAAATATTATTCCAATATACTTAAATAATTTTGAATATATTCTTATATATTTGAACCTAAAACTATGAATATACTATTTTTGATAGAAATAATTTCTTACTTAGCCTTCTGCCATTTAAAATGTTTAAACTTCTCATAAATTAACAAAACTGTGGCCTGTTCAATTTCTGCTAGGGCTCTATTTTAATTATGTATACTTTGGAGTCACTTTTTTTTATATGTTAAAAAGACAGGATCAATTTTCCAAGTTACTCCTTGCCAAAAATAATCTCAAAACCTAAATTTAACATATACATTCACTGTCCCTTTTACAACAAACACCATTGCCCAGGCATCAGATGCCTTTTCAGTTTTCTCATTAGGTAAAATTCAAGTCTCAGGCCTCACTTCCTTAGGTTGATGCCAATAAAAAATAATTTGTCTTTCTACCTAATTCCAAATAATAATAACCTGAAATATCTGATATTTTTGCCACTTAAGAAAGGTTCTTATAAGCTACAAGAGATCAATTTACATCCACCAACATCATCATAGGTCAAAATAAACTCTGGTAAGCCTTACTTGTCTAGAGTTTGCTTTCCTACCTGCCTATTTTTGGGAGGGGGGAATCTTTCCTTCACCCTCTCTCCCTGGCCTGAAATGCCCTACTCTCATCTGCCAAAATCATGCTGTCAAGTTGGGAGTGTAGGCCCCAGCCCCTTGCATCTAGGCCTGGTCTGGACTCCAAATCCCATCATGCCAGGTCTTGACCCCTCGCTGGGGGTGGGGTCAGGACCACTCCCCAGGGTATTTAAATGAGTTCCCAAAAGAGGAACACGTGGTCCCTTTTTCTTCCTCAGGGTGTTCGCGTTTGTGCGGCTTCCCGGTTCCCCGCTTCGGGGCCACCCGAGAGTGCATAACTTCCATTAAACCTGGATATTTTTTAATTTGGCTTGTTTTGATTTAGCTTGATCGGGAATTTTTCGTCGATGGGAAGCTCGTGTTAGAAAATATTCCTAACACATGCACCTAAAAATTCCAAGTGCACACCTAAGAGAAAAAGTGTCGTCTCTAAAATTACTTAACTCCATGTTTTGCCCTTAATATTTATTTATTCCACCAGATTTATAAACATTTTAACATGTTACACATTGCTCATCCTCTGGCCATGGCTGCTGTCTTGCTACAAACCTATGCTCAACCCTCAAGTTCTCACACCATGGGGCACTGTTGCATTTTCCAGACACAGCTCCAAAGCTACCTGCATGCCTCACAAAGCATGGAACACCCTGCTTTTCCCAGGTTTCCACTGTATTCCAGCCTCAAGATCCACAGTTTAGCCCTCATATCAGCAGAAAGAAATGATTAGCCATTTCTACCTCCTTATGTCACTTACCGCTATTTCTGTATTGAATGCTACAGCCCATGGGCTGGACTGCCTTTAAAAATGGTCTACTACTGATTGTATAAATTCAGCCCATGACCCTGTAATGTATTTATTATCAGACATTCTCCATATGTATTCCTGGAAATTGTTCTGAGATGAAAATTTTGCCATGTATATTTTTGAGATAAGTTGGTACTGCCCACTCATAGCTAATATTGTTTATTATTGCCTTGATTACGAATTTCACTCAGTAGACGACCTTCAATGACAGTCTTGGTCCTAAAGATGCTCACTGCTAATTCAGGTAAACTCTTTTCTAATAATGCTTCGTCAATGTACAGATTAATCATAATCAAAAATTAATAGATAAAACTAACATTCATTTTTTGATAACTCAAAACTAAAACTTTTTGGCACACTTAATCACATCATGTCAAAGTATTATAGATTTTTATATTACCCCTCTATCTTATTGTAGATCAGAGATATTCTGAAATCATATGCAACTTACCTACATCATGGTTGAACTGGTTCTCAGCTTGCCATAAATATAGATTATTAATTATCAATTTCAAAATCATTATCATTCTTCCAATCATCTTCAATTTTAATTACCCACATTACTTGCTGCCCTAAAAGATTTATGTGCATCTTTTTAAATAAGAAAGGGGCAGGTGTCAAGGGCCTTGAGAGATACAACAGAGTAACTAGTGTTCAACTCAAGAATGTTAACTAATGTGTGATGGCAGCATATCAAAGACATATTTTGAGTCTGAATAAAGGTTTAGGGACTGTCCCTTTGCTAACTGAAAGACAGAGGTAAAAGCCATTAGTTTGTCCTGTTGCACTATGGTTCAGGCTGGAATGGCCTGCTAAAATGTATGAAAGGGCTTGGAATGGGTTAAAAAGTGGTTACTGGGAGGGACTAGGTGCTGCTTCATCTAGATGATAACCAAAAGGGAGAAAGAGGAGATCCAATACCATAAGCCATTCATCCCAACTGTTCTGGAGCAGTCCCCAGCAGCCAGCCAGCAGGTGAGAGATGTGGGCATGTTACATCACCACCCCTGACACCACTGAACTCTGTTATCTCTATGACCCACTCCATCACCCAATCCCAACCAACACCATCACCCTCCCCTTGTCCAACCATCCACTGCAATATCAACAACCCTATTCAAGCATCACCTAACCCAGACAGGAATACAACAGCCACTAAAAGCACAAGCACCACCCACACTCTTTGGAAGAACAGCAGACGCCACAGGCACAAGGTCTACCCATACCAGTTGTTAGGGAAGCAGTCTTTATAGGAAACAGCACCATCTACACCAGTTGGAAGAACAGACCCACAGAAGCCAGAGGAACTGGAGAATATACTGCATTTAGGCACCCAAAACCCCACAAACCTCACTGGAGACAACCCTAATGGACCTGATTATTGCAGGGTGGGGCTGCTTGTTCTTTTCAGCTGCCCTGCTATCTTAGCTACAAAATAACCACAGAGAAACTGTATTAATCAAATCACTGTTTGGCCCATTTACTCTAGCCTTTTATTGGCTACCTCTCACATCTTGATTTAACCCATTGATATTAATCTGTATATCACCACTTGGCAGTGGCTTACCGGGAAAGATTCTAACTGGCTTCTGTCTCAGGTGGAGGATCCATTGTAGCTCTTCTGACTCTGCTTTCTTCCTCCCAGCATTCATTTCTGTCTTCCCTGCCTACCTAAGTTCTGCCCTATCAACTATGCCAAGGCAGTTTCTTTATTCATTAACCAATAAAAGCAACACACAAACAGAAGAAACTCCTACATTACCTGAGGATCAATTAGCAACCAGAACCCTTGGTCATTCATGACAAAAGGAAACAGATAGCGAAGGAAGAAAAGACCCATACAACAGACACAACAAGAATAAGCACCTGTACCTGTAATTATCCAAAGAGATGAGGAAACAGCACTGTAAGAATACAAGCAACAACATAAAGGGCAATAGGGTGGTTCTCCAACACCATGACCTAAACAATCCAACACAGATGAAGCAGAAGAAAATGACCCCAAAATAATTTTATGAAGATGAGAGAGGCATTTAAAGAGGAAATAAAAAATTCTCCTAAAGATATCAAGGAAAAGAAAAACAAAAATTGGAAGAAATCAATAAATCCCTTAATGAAATCCAATAAGAGAAAAAAAAGAACATTAAATGAGCGAAGGAAACAGTTAAAGACTTGAAAGTTGAAATACAGACAATAGAAAAAACACTGAGGGAATTCTAAATATAGAAAATTGGGATAAGCAAACAGGAACTACAAAGGCAAGTATCACTAACAAGAAATAGAAGAAATCTCGGGTTTGAAGATATGATGTTGGAAATAGATTCATCGGTCAAAGAAAATCTTAAATCAAAGAAATTCTTAATACAAATCATCCAGGATATCGGGGACACCATGAAAATATCCAACCTAAAAATGATAGGGATAGAAGAAGAAGACAAATTCCAGCTCAAAGGCACAGAAATTATACTCAACAAAAGTATCAGAGAAAACTTTCCAAACCTAAAGAAGGATATGCCTATGAAAAAAACAAGAAATTTATACAATACCAAATAGAATGGGCCAAAGAAAAACAGAAAACCCTTTACCACATAATAACCAAACCATTAACAAACAGAATAAAGAAAGAATATTAAGAGCTGCAAAGGAAAATTCCAGGTACCGTGTAGAGGCAGACCTATAAGAATTATACCCAATTTGTCTGGAAACTCTAAAAGCCAAAAGGTCTTGTACAGACGTTTTGAAGAGACTAAGAGACCACAGATTCCAGCCATAATACTATACCCATCAAAACTTTCAATCACCGTAGATGGAGAAAACAAGATATTCCATGACAAAACCAAATTTATCCTCAAATCCAGTCCTACAAAAAGTTCTGGAAGGAAAAGTCAAACCCACGGAAGGTAGTTGCACCCACAAAACACAGGCAATAGATAATCTCATAACAGCAAAACCTAAAGAAGGGAAACACATACACGACCACTACCACCAAAACCAAAAAATAGCAGGAATTAACAATCCCTGATCATTAATATCTGTTAATATTGATGGACTCAATTGTTTACAAAAAGGCACAAGCTAAGAGAATGAACACGAAAACAGGACCCATCCTTTTGCTGCATATAAGAAACCTGACTCAACATCAAAGATAGACATTATCTCAGAGTAAAGGGTTGGGAAAATATTTTCCTATCAAATGGTCCCAAGAAATAAGCTTGTATACCTATTCTAGTGTCTAACATATTAAAGTTCAAACTGAAATCAATCAAAAGAGGTGAAGAAGGACATCATATTCATTAAAGAAAAGATCCATTAAGATGAAGTCTCAATTCTGAAAATTTATGTTCTAATACAATGGCATCCAAATTTGTAAAAGTAACACTACTAAAGTTTCAATCACACTTTAAAGACATCAACACTCCACTCTCACCAAAGAACACATTTCCCAGACAGAAACATAACAGAGACGTAAGGGAGGTAACAGACTCAGATGAACTTAACAGATATCTATAGAATATTTCACCAAAACACAAAAAGATACCTTCTTTTTAGTACCTCATGGAAACTTTTATAAAATTGACCACACACTTAGACAAAAGGAAATCTCAACAGATACAAACAACACAACAAAAAATATATTTTATCACGTCACCATGGGATAAAGTTAGCATTCAACACAAATGCAACTAACAAAAGCCTACCAACTTATGGAAACTGAACATCTCTCAACCGAATTACCACAGGGTCAAGGAAGAAATAGAGAAATTAAATGAAGAATTCAATGAAGATTAATGCACCTCATACTCAAATTTGTGGGACATGATGAAAGCAATGCTAAGAGGAAAATTCATGGAAGTAAGTGCCTACATATAGAATTTGGAGAAATCTCACATTAGTAGTTTAACAGCACACCTGAAACCACCAAATAAAAAGAAGCTCTCTCATCTAGGAGGAGTAGATGGCAGGAAAATTATCAAACACAGGAATGAAAACAATAAAATAGAAGCAAAGAGAACAATACAATAAAGAATTAATGAAACAAAGAGTTTGTTCTGTGAGAAAAATTATCAGGATAGACAAACCCTATCCCAACTATCTAAAAGGCAGAGAGAGAATATCCAACTCAACAAAATCAGAAAGGAAAAGGGAGACTATAACAGACACTAAGGAATTCCAGAGAACCATCAGGTCATACTTCAAAGACTCCACTCCATAAAATTGGAAAATCTAAGAAGAAATGGACAATTTTCCTGCTAGGTACCACATACCATTATTAGGTCAAGATCAGATAAACAGTTTAAATAGACTTATTGCAATTAAGGGAAAGGTAGCATTCACTAAAAGCCTTCCAAACAAAAATTCCAAACAACAACAACAAAATGAATCCCTGTGCCAGTTGGTTTCAGAGCAGAATTTTGAAGAAGACCTAGTACCAATACTCCCCAAATTGTTCCACACAATTGAAACAGAAGGAACATTGCCAAATTCTCTCTATGAGGCTACAGTTACCCTGATAACCAAATCACACAAAGATTCAACATAGAAAGATAATTGGAGATCAATATTCTTCATGAACATTGAGGCAAAAATACTAAATAAAATACTGCTGCCAAATTAAATCCAAGAACACAGAAAAAAATCATCCAACATGACCAAGTAGGTTTCATCCAAGAGATGCAGGGATGGTTCAACATGAGAAAATCTGTCAGTGGAGTTCACCATATAAATAAATTGAAAGAAAAAAGCTGCATGATCTCTCATTAGATGCTGAATAAACTTTTAACAAAATCCAACATCCTGTCATGATAAAGGTCTTGGAGAGAACAGGAGAGATACCAGGAACTCAGCTAAACACAATGAAAACAATATACAGCAAGCCAACATCCAACATAAAATTAAATGGAAAGAAACTCAAAACAATTCCACTAAGACAAGGAACAAGGCTAAAATAAGCCAAAATCATACAATGGGAAAAAAAAAGAGAACATCTTCAATAAACAGTGCTGGCCTAACTGGATATCAACATGCAGAAGAATGTAAATAGGTCCATATCTACTGCCCTGCACAGAACTCAAGTCCAAGTGGATCAAAGACCTCAATATTAATCCAGTTAAACTGAACCTGATAGAAATGAAACTGGAAGTATCCTTGAATGTATTTGCACAGGAGACTATTTCTTGAATATAACATGAGTAGCAAAGACACTGAGATTGACAATTAGTAAAGGGGATCTCCTGTGTCAGAGCCTGCTCTGACAGGAATCATCAGGGGGTGCTGCAAGTGCTCAGAGGTAAAGGAAATGGCACATTGAGAGAAAAGGAGACAGAAACACAGGATAGATCCAGGAAAACTAAGGATGATACCAACCTGTCCCAAGTTTGTTTCAGAGCCTGCTTATATACAAAAGCAGAACAAAGCCCAGAGCAGGACAGTCAGTCAGTATCTAACAAGACCATTCCTGTCCTTAAATGAGCATTTTCAATTTCTATCTCGTTATTCCTGGGATTTGGCATCAGCAGCATTCTTTCTAG
Organism: Ondatra zibethicus; assembly: GCA_004026605.1. NCBI lineage: Eukaryota > Metazoa > Chordata > Mammalia > Rodentia > Cricetidae > Ondatra > Ondatra zibethicus. The sequence continues at coordinate 8,011 of PVIU01015780.1, forward strand.
TAGATAGTGTGTCCTTTCCTTCTGGGCAAAATGTTCTTTCCCATGGGCTTCATCAGACCTTTCTCACAGCCTTCAAGGATGCAGGACAAGCAGGCAAGCCTGAACTTGACCAGAATTGACTCCAGATGGAAACTGAGTCACACCACACTGCTGAAACTGAAAAACATCCATAAGGCAAAGAACATGGCCAATAAGACAAAACAGCAGCCTACGGAATGGGAAAAGATTTTCACCAACCTCTCATCTGACAGAGAACTGATCGCAAAATACAAAAAGAACTCAAGAAACTAGACATCAAAATACCAAATAATTCAATTAAAAATAAGGTACCAATTAAAAAGAGAATATTCAACAGAAAAATCTCAAATGGCCAAAAAACATTTAAGGAATTTCTCAGCATCATTAGTCATCTGCGGAATTCAAATCAAACTGACTTTGAGATACTATCTTATACCTGTCAGGATGGCTAAGATCTAAAATACTGATGGCAGTTTATGATGGAGAAGATGTGGAGTAAGGGAAACATTCTTAACTGCTGGTGGGAGTGCAAACTGGTAAAACCACATTGGAAATCAATATAGTGGTTTCTCAGAAATTGGGAATCAATATACCAATCCTGGACATATGACCAAAGGATGTTCAATCATACTACAAGAACACTTGCTCAACTATGTTCATAGCAGTATTATTCATAATAACCAGAACTTGGAGACAACATAGATGCCCCTCAACCAAAGAATGGATAAGGGAAATGCAGTACATTTACAAAATGGAGTATTACTCAGCTGAAAAAAATGAAGCTATGAAATGCCCAGGCAAATGGATAGAACTAAAAAAAAAAATCACTCTGATTGAGGTAACCCAGACCCAGAAAGACAAACATGGCACATACTCACTCATAAGTGGATATTAGAACTAAAGTGTAGGATAACCAACCCTTAACCCATAGCTTCAGAGAGGATAGATAATGAGTAGGGCCCAAAGAAAAATGTATGGATTTTCCTGGGAAGGGGAAATAAAAGAGATCTCCTATGTGAACTGGGAGCAGGCAAGGGTTGTCATTGAGATAGAAACCAGAGTGAATAGGTTTGGTGGGCTGGGATTGTGAGATGGGATGTGGCGGGAGGGAGGGGAAGAGTAGGGAAAAAGATGTCTTCATAGAGGGGCCATTTCAGGGTTAGGGATAAACCTGGTATCAGGGAAATTTCCAGGAATCCACAAGGATTACACCAGCTAAAAATCCTAGCAATAGTGTAGAGAATGTTTAACTGGTCATCTATTGTAATCAGATTGGTGACTACCCTAATTGTCATAGAGATAGTATATTCAGTGACTGATGGAAGCAAATGCCAAGATCCACAGACAAGCGCTGGGCTGAGCTTTAGGAATCTTGTTGGAAAGGGGACGAAGGGATTGTAAGAGTCAGGGGTGTCATAATGGGGAAACCCACAGAGACAGCTGACCTGAGCTCATGAGGGTCATGCACTCTAGGCCAACAATTACACTGTCTACATGGAACCCACATAGGCTGACTCCATGTGTGTGACAACTGTGTAGCTTGGTCTCTTTGCAAGGCTCTTGGCAGTGAGATCAGGACCTGTCCCTGGTGCATAGTTGGCTTTTGGGAACCTGTTCCCCATCTGGATTGCCTTGCCCAGTCTTCATACAGGGGAAGATGGGTCTTGACTCAGCTTGATATGCTATGCTTTGTTCAAACCCATGAGAGGCCTTCCCATTTCTGAGAGCAGATGGAGGAGGAATGGATGGGGAGGTGGGGTGAAGGAATGGAAGGAGAGTAGGAAGGGAAAACTGTGATCAGTATGTAAAATAAATGAAAAAAAATGTTCTTTAGATTAAGAAAAACATTGTCATGCCTATCACAACAATTCCCCAGTCCCTGGTACCAACTTCTGTCTTAAGGTTTCTATTGCTGTGAAGACATACTGTGACAACAGCAACTCTTATAAAGTCAAACATTTACTTGGGGTGACTTACGGTTTCAAAGGTTTAGTCCATTATCATCATGGCAGGACATGGTAGTATTCAGGCAGACATGGTGCTAGATAAGGAGCTGAGAGTTCTGTACCTTGAACCACAGGCAAGAGGAAATGAACTGTCTATGGCACTGAATGTAGCTTGAGCAAAGGGGAATCATGCCCACTCCCACAGTGATGCACTTTCTCTTATAAGGCCACACCTACTGCAACAAAGCCACACCTTCTAATACTACCACTCCATTTGGCGGCCATTTTCTTTCAAACCACCATACTAACCATTCTATTTTGTTATTTATTAGTGTTAATTTCTTACTGTACCAAATTTGTAAATTGAAATTTATTATAGAAATACCCTTTGGATAGTTTTGGGGCAATAGGACACAAGCAAATGATTAAGAAAATGTCTCCATAAGATCAGCCCATGGGCAAGCCTGTAAGGCATTTTCTTAATTAGTAATGGATGGGCAGGGCCCAGACTATTGTGTGGGGACATCCCTAAGCTTGTGGCCCTCAGTTCGCTATGAAAGCAGACTGAGCAAACTTTGAAGAGCAAGCCACTAAGCAGCACCCGTCATGACCTATGCATCAGCTTTTTTCTTCAGGTTCCTGCTCTGTTTGATTTCCTGTCCTTACTTCCTTCAATGATGAACAGTGATATGGAAGTATAAGTCAAATAAAACCTTTTATACCCCTACTCCCCTCCCCAAAACAAGCCATCCCACATGGTGGCTCACAACTATCTATATGGGATCTAATGACTCTAAGCACCTCAATGTATGAGCAAATGACAAGGTTCCACCCTCGAGGACCCCCCAACTCCCGAACTCTGTCCACAAAACTCTCTAAAGTTGAAAAAGCCAGCCTTAACCCCTACAGGTGCAAGCACCCAAGGTCGCCCTTACAGCATAAAAAGTCCAAACTAAGGACTTCAAATCCCACCAATCACCGCCCTGGAAAACTCCCCTAGCTCTGCCCCAAGGAACTCTATATAAATCCCTTTCTTCTGCCCAATTCTGTGCTTCTTCTTGCCTAAGCAGAAGCAGCCACCCTCCTGGGTTTTTCCCTCCAAATAAATCTCATGTGTGATGTTTGTTGTGAAGTAAGGCTTTGTGGTATTCCTTGACTCCCCAGTGTGATGATACCTTTCCCGCCAGAGTTGTACCACTTGCACTGAGGAAACCTTCCTCCTTGGAGCTGTAGAACTTCCAGTGGCAAAGCCGTTCCTCTCAGAGATGTAACACAATGCTCTTCTGGCGTGCAGGCATGCATGCAGACAGAGCACTCAAACACATGAATAAATAAATCTTAAAACAAAAACACTGATAGGACAAAAGTATTATTGAAAAATGAATATTAATGATATAGCCAATGTAGCCATAATTCTAGCCATCTAGGAATTACATAAAGACCTTGTTAGAAAATAAGTTTATAGAAGGGGATGGTGGCAGAGATTAATACTGGATGCTTTCCATACATGTGTGAGTTAATTTAATCTATATGTCAATACAGTAAGAAGACAGAATTAATAAAGGAGAGGTTTATAATCGGCAATTTTATCTTTTTTGCGACTTGTCAGTACAGTGTCATGAAGAATCAAACTAAAACTAAAATATATTGGTCTTACAACTCAAGAATATGTAAACTATTATAAGATTATTCATCAAATGCTTAAGAAGTCTCACTAATTAACTGTTTCCTGATCTTAAGTGAATCAAATAAAAAATAAAACTAAAATGACATACTAACATATGAAATTATCAAAAAATAAATTAAGAAACTAAAATGACATTCCTTGCAAAAGTTCTTTGTTCACTATAATTAAAATATATAAACTAATAATTAAAGAACAAGAAGAATTTAACAAAGATCCCGAAGAATTAAAGTATATTGTACATGGTGTGTGTGGGTTTTAATCTGCTCTGTGACTTCCTTCATGTAGGTCATTGAATTTTGTAAAAGAATGTTGATTGTTTCTAAAAATATTGGAGGCTACAGACAAATTATCATCTTTCTTGTGATTATTGAATTATTTTATGGTTTCATTCTCCCACTGTTCTTTAGGTCACCAGTCATTCAAAGAGGGAATTAATTTTACAAATGTTCATATGTGGTCATAAAATTAGAGTTCACTGACGGTGGTGTGAATGTACCTGAGGTTTAAGATAAGAATGCAACATATACCCAAGCACATATTTAATGTGGAGTCACATGTGTTCTCCCAAGCACCTGTAAGTATAGTCCTCTAAGACAGTTTTCACCCTTGATGCCATCACACGTTATGAACTGATTTTATATAATGGTATTACTAGATCAAGAACGGGGGCATCAACCATAGGTAACATGCACAGGATTCTCACAAGTGCTTTGACACTTTTCTACCTTAGATTAAAGACTCCTCTCCTGGACACTGAATACTATAAAGTATGACTATTGGACTTTCTACAAATCTGCTCCTTGTTTACATGATCTCTGCTACTGCTGGTCACTGGGCAACACAGGTAGGCACATTCTCCTTTCTCTTGGACAGGAACCCTAAAAATACATTTCTGCACTACTGATGACAGCAGCCGTGCACCTTCTTCAGAGGGCGAGGTCTGAGAATAGCATGAAGAGCTCTTCTTGTGGCGAGACCCTGACCCACATGGCAAAGACCTGTGGATCATTTGCTGTACGATTTTGGGAATGGCCCTGGGAATGTGTGCTATGTGTCTCCCTGCTTACACTGTGCTAGCCATACTGCTGACCTGAATGAGTCAGGGTAGGTAATGAAGTTTAATATTACATATTTTCATAACTGTATTAATGAAGAATTATTTTACTCATAAGAGTTTTAATTAATATTTATTAAATCTATTTATTAAATAGATGAAATCAAAGGTTAAAGGGAACATTCTAGAAATAGGGAATGAAGCAGAATCATAGAAACCAACAGTTTCCTCATTTCTTTCCTTATTTCCAGGGTGTGTTAGTTGGACTTCGTCAGGGCCTATAAGGGTATCTCTGGTGACTTAGACAGATGTATTTATTAATAACAGGTCAAATGGTAATCATCACCCCATTAATTATCAGTGTAAGACGTTTCACTTGTGTCTTGCAGAAAATAGACTGCAGCATATCTGGATCCCTGCCCAGCTCACCAGACCCTGGACAGCTGATTTGATCAATGAAGCAGATGAAATTGAGCAGCTGCAAGAAAAGGCAGCAAGCACCTGTCCTGCTCATGTGTTTGCTTACTGCACTAAGTTCAGAAAACGCCAGTGCTGGCATTTATTAGGTATAGTACCTAATCCTCCCTTGTTAAGTGAAGGTCAGAGGACCTTGTACTCAGCTGTTTGCTAGTGTTTCCAACCTATTTACCGATATAAGTACTATAAGAGAAGATTCTAAAATTTGAATGATATAATTCCCATGCCCAGACAGCCTCTTTGTTTCCATAACCCTCCTAAGCTATTGACCTGTGTTATTATCTCTTTTCTTGTTATGTATTGGTTGACATCTTCAGCTCTTTGATCTGAAAGCTCTGCTCTCAGGAATGCAAAATCATCTGGTGGTGGGAACTGTAAGAGAAAATGTATGCATGGCTTTAGAGTCAGCCTACCTGGCACATTGCACTTCTAGATAAGAAGCATGGCTCACAATGCTACTGGGTATTCCCAGAAGTCACAACACAGTAGCGTGTAACTGGCTTGTTGAAGAGTCTGCACTCAAGTCTCCTTTATGTGCTTCTCCCACATAAAGACCTAAGTGGTACAATCACTCACTCTGCAATCCAAAGTAATGTTTTAACCAATCACAGTCCATAGGCTTCCATTCTCTAAGTGGTTTTTCAGGTACAACAAAGCAGAGGCTGTTTCCTGAAACTGTGTCCAGAGGGGTTCATCTCCAGGGTCTTTACTGACCCACTGGAAATTCTTTTTTGTGGGGGTGGTATGGAGACTTGGTTAACGACAGCAAGACAACATCTGTAATCTCAGTGTGGTCCTGTGGGAAGAAGGGAGTCAGATGTAGGACAATCTTCAGGAGGTCCTGGGCCAGTTAGTCTGGCCAATGGAGACTCAAAAAGATATTTTCAAAGAATATAGAAGGGTGAGAGCTCGATGAAGAGCTTTGCACATGAGCACATTTATTATCCTGTATGTTTATTCTAATGCAAATTCCCCATCAACTTTCAGATTTGTTTTCCCCACATTCTTATTGTGGTTTCTCATAAAGGAGTGTCAAAGTCATGGCAGAGGCAGGGACAGCTGAGTGTAGTCAGCCCATGCAGTGAACACAGCAAGGCAGCTGACTATTGACAGCTGAAGAAGCAGCAGCTGATCAATTTGTGAGCATCCAGGCCAGGAGGCAGAAGAGAAGTAGAAAGAGGACAAAGTGGACAGAGCTGAGACTGAAGAAGGATGAAGGCTGTGAGGAGCAAGTGAAGCGAAACAGCAGGTGCTTATTGCCAAAGAAGTTTCAGAGAGCTACCAAGTCTTTACAGACAAGGGTCTCAGACCTGGGGCTGAGAGCTGCAAAGCAGGCTTCTGCTAAGCACTAAGAGCACAGAGTCCTGGGGTCTGAACACTTCCGGGATGTGGCCAAAGATCACTGAAGCCTGCACAAGCACTGAACACTTGAGGGCGCCAGTAGATGCTGATTCCCAGACAGCTGCTGTGCCCCACTTCTACAAGCAGAATGGAAGAAACTGCTTGCCATCCAGGTCGAGGAAAGAACCTGTAGGTCTCTGAACATTTCTATACAACGTGCGCACAACATGTAATTACAACCATAACTTGCTTGGGAACTTTACATAGACATGGTTCTGACATTCCTTTATCACAAACCATGTCACAGTATGCGGAAAAGAAATCTGAAAGTTGATGAGGAATTTGCATTAGAATAAACATTTTAGGATAAATAAAATATATTCATTTGGAACGCTCTTCATGCTCTAATAACTTAGGGACAACTTCAATAAAAGAACTCACATAGCAGCTTAATTTCAGATAATAATCACAACGGTGGAGGGAATAAATAAGCCTCAGTGGTCAGCAGAGAAGTGAAAGATAAGAAAGACTAAAGAAAGGAGGACTCCATTTGAAACGGTGAATATGACGTTGTTCTTGCTCTTGTCAGCCAATTTAAAGCAATAAAAGGGTAATTGTTGAAAGAATTAAGAGATTGGAGAGTATAAAGATGATATTCCTGAAAAATAGGCAACAAGAAAAGAAGCTGAAATTTAATCCAGCAAACATTCAGGAAATGACAAATATGTCTAAGCAATCCAGGGAATCCCATGAAGTCTGATGAAGATCCTCATTTTCTATATATGGAATGAGTGAGTTGAGACCAGTGGAAACATCAGACATGAGTCAGACTCTGTCACAGTGACCACAATAGCTGGAAATAAAAGCCTAGTGTGTATTCTTTCTGAGGAGGCAGTGAGCCAGCCATATTCTCATGCCTGTACAGGTCGCAGACACATGTATTAGTGATCACCACTTCCGGTAAAGAGCTTACTAAATACCATGCAATGAAAATTGCACCCCACTTTGAACCTTCTACAAAACCTGGATACCTGACTAGAACTTCACTGATTGTGGAGAGTCAGGGATATTGCAGGTCCAGAGCCCAGTTACTATTTATCTTTAAAATGATATCCACTCACTGCCCACTTGTGTGACTGGCTTCCATATTTGTAGCTGACATGTTTGGAAAGTGTTAACAGACTCCTACCTTCAACCAACCAAAATGCGAAAAATGCCACCAGGTAACCTATGAGACCTATAGCAGAGATTTCCCCAGGTTGCTATCAGCTGCCCATCTGAAATTTCCATTAATGTATTTGAAAAGTGGCTTGATCCATATCATTCTATGTTCTATTAGTATAAACTTTGGATCATGGTGTTTGGTGGAAAGTTTTATCTGTGTTACTGGGTCATGGACATTCATGTTTGGCTCTAGAATAAAGTGTCTCTCACCCCTTTTAGGGGAGATCTATGTTTATAAAGACAAATGACAGTTAAAACTATCTCAAGAAAGTGCATGACATTCTGTGCAATGACAGAAACTGTAGAGTTTTGTCTAGGGCTACAGATGTTTCTTGATAATGTAACTTAAGTAGAACATGATCAGGAAAGACAAAACACAACTGCAATTATCATTACATTAAGAAAAGGATATAAAGATAGGAAGACATAAAAGTGGTTAGGATGCTCATGTGACAGGAAAAAGGAAGGAAGGAGGGAGGGAAGGAGGGAGGAAAGAAGGAAGGAAAGAAGAGAAGAAGGAAGGAAGGATGGGAAGAAAGGAGAGAGGTTATCAGAGAGAGAGGGACTAGAAGGGAGGGACATGTAGGAAGAATGGGGAGGAAAAGACACCCTGAAATGGAAATTAAATACTTTTTTATAATAGGAATTTGGTGCCGGGCAGTGGTGGCACGTGCCTTTAATCTCACCACTCAGAAGGCAGAGGCAGGCGGATATCCACGAGTTCAAGGTCAGCCTGGTCTACAAGAGCTAGTTCCAGGACAGGCTCCAAAGCTAGAGACAAACCCTGCTTCGAAAACCAAATAAGAAAAAGAATTTGATCAACATGTATGAATCATTTGTGTGTCTGGTGCCCAGGGAGGCCAGAAGATGGTGGCAGACTCCTGGAACTGGAGTTACAGTTGGTCATGAGTATGTTGGGAATCAAACTCAGGTCCTCTTGTAGAGTTGTTTGTGGTCAGATTTGCTAAGCCATCTCTTTCATTGCTGTGTAAGAAATTTATCCAACCATCCGCTGTTGGACACTTGGTGTCCATCTTCATTTTGGCTTTTGAAAGCAGTACTGCCTTGGGCAGTGGTGTGGAACTATAGTGTAAAAGCACAGATGTTACCTTCATGGCCTCTGGTGGCTAATGAGGATTTTCTTGTGGCTACTTTACATAGTGATGAATGCTCTGTCCCTACACAATAGGACCCAGTAAAATAACAAAGGGACTCTGAAGTTGGCTTAACCCTATATAAAGTACTAATCCATTTGCGAGTCATGACTTAATCACTTCCACAAAAGCCTCACTTCTTTTTAAAATATTATATTAACTTTTTATATTTGATAATAGTGTCTTATTTAGGGTTACTGTTACTGTGATGTAACGCCATGGCCAGAGAAGCTTGGGGAGGAAAGGGTTTATTTGGCTTACACTTCCATATCACTATTCATCACCAAAAAGAGTCAGGACAGGAACTGAAACAAGGCAGGAACCTGGAGGCAGAGCCATTGCAGAAGCCATGGAGGAGTGCTGGTTATTCAGTTGTTTCTTATGGTTTGCTTGCCCTGCTCTCTTGTAGAACCCAGGACCAAGTCCAGGCACAGAACCACCTACAATGGCCTGGATCCTTCTCCATCAATCACTATTTAAGAAAATACCCTACAGGCTAGCCTACAGCTAGTCTTATAGATGCATTTTCCCAAATGAGGTTGCCTCCTCTCAGATGAAGCTAGCTTGTGTCAGGTCTACATAAAACTAGCCAACCCAAATATGTGCTTGCATAAAAGGTGCTGTGGTCACATTCACATTCTACTTCCTTTTCTCACACCATTCTATTTCCCCTAACCCCAAGCTCTTCTCAGCCTGTCCTCTATCTTTTCCCTCCATCCTTCTCTTCTTCCTTATCTCCACTCCCCTTCCTTCCTTCTTTTCCATCCTTCCTTTCTTCTCCCTTGCCCCAAGGTTCCCTTGCAAACTTGAGTGCTCACAATCGCCTTGCCATGCATGTCCAGAAAACAGCATCCCACCTCACTCCTCCTCATCTTCAGCTCCTACAGTCAATCCCTCTACCCCTATTTCACTCTATTCTCTGGGTCTTGAAGGAGGTGACGTAGATGTCTTTTCTGAGGCTGAGCTGTTACTTTTTCTCAATATTTGATGCTCTATGAGACCCCTCTTTCTACCATCTATTTCTGGAAAAGATTTGTCTTACCATGGCTGAGAGTTGGCTCTTCTACGAAGATAAAATTAAATATTTTGACACAATTGTATCTGTATGTACAATTTGCAAAGCATCTGTAGTGGATTCCTTCATAGAGGATTTCTCACCTCTTATTAACACTTAATGGGATCCAATTTCAAGACTAATTTTGGTGGGGACATAATACATGCCCCACTTTCAATATTTACAGTCATATATCCAGAAATCAGATTGTAGGTACTGTTTTTGTTTGTTTGTTTGGCTTGGTTTTTTTTTTTTTGGTGGGGGGGTTGAGATATGTTTCTCTGTGTGTATCTCTGACTGTTCTTGAACTAGCTCTGTAGACCACAATGGCCTCAAGCCAACAGAGATTATATCTGCCTGCTTCTGCCGCTTTAGTTCTAGAATTAAATGAGTGCATTACTATTGCCCAGCTGCATGTTTTTAAACTATTTACTTGCTTTCTCTGTCTCTCTTTTGAGTTCCACTGTGGTGACACTACTTTACTTTTCCCCACCACAGTGAATAATGGCATCAATTTCCCCACATTCTTACCCACACTTAACATTTTATTCTTTCTGGGGAAACTGCTTTCTTAATGTAGTCACCCAGTGGGTAGGAGGTGATGTCTCAATGGTTGTAATTCCCCAACCCCTGACATGTCTTCTTCTAAAGGTTGTTCTTGATCTTCCAGTCACATTTTGAATTGCACATTGCCTTGTGATTTTTCTAGACAACCAGACACAATGCTCCAGGTAAAAGAAGTACAGAGTTAGACCTTTATTTTGCTGGTTAGGTGCAGGGTCAGAGAAGTGTGATAATGTCTGGGGTTGTTGGAGTCCTAGTGCTCTGACCATAAATTCCCCATTGTATCTTCAGCTCTTCCCTTCCATGTGGAGGGAGCGGCTACCTACAGCAGCTGCCGTTGGGCATTTCCCTTCAACATAGAAGGCTAGAGTGAACTAAAGTTGATTTTTCCTTCTCTGTGAGGAAAGGTGAGCTGAATAGAGAATGTATTTCCTATGCCCTGGTGAGTTGGGCTGTAATAAATCTACTCTTAGATTGGGTTCCTAGGGTTTGTTGCTGTTGTTGTTATCGTTATTTTAGAGACCTCTTCTGTTAAAAGCTGAGTGATTAGCCATATATTTTAAAAATGGTTTTCTTCTCCCCTACTATGATATTGAGAAGCTTGTTTTATTTTTACTGTGAGTACCTGTTCAAGATTCTAAAGATCCATCTTACAGATGTAGATGCCTTCTCTCTGGCTCTCATTGATGTTTATAACTATCAAGTTTACCACACTGATTCCTTATCACTTTGCTAATTGCAGATAAAGTTTTCTGGTTCTGCCTATGATCCCATGGTGATATTTTGAAACTAAATCTCAACCTTGTGATTTTACCAATAAATAAAGATTTGGGAGTCAGATGCAGAGGCAACAACATGATAGCTCAGAGAGGCCAAAGAGCAACCAGCTGACCTTCCTCTTTAGCCAGCTTCTCAGAAAGAGACCTTTTCTGCCATATAAAACCAAACTGGCCACCAGACTTAAAGTCCTTCCTCAGTATTTCCTGTGAATTTCTCTACCCACTTTCCTGACTTTCTCTTACTCTCTATGGCTACTTCCTGTCAACTAGTTGCTGGCCCTGGCTCTTGAACTAGGTTGATTTTATTTAGTTAACTCAATTTTGGAGTTCACAGTGTCATCAAATATGCAGCAACACCATAGTGGGAAAGCAGTGCTGAATTGGGCTCCCAAGAAACATGGCTTCCTGCCCTTGCTCCTCTGCCTATCTAGTGCTTGGGATGTAGGGCCCAGCCATGACAAGCTCAATAGAAACCTGAGTTTCAGTTTACCCTAAAGCAATACCTGGTTCCAAGGAAGACCATCCAGGTGCCACCCAGGAACAGGACCATCCAAGAGAAAATGTTTAACATTTCAAAGCCCAGCACACACACACACTCTCTTCAGCAGGACACCCCTAGAAAAATGTCAGTGAATCAGGGGTTCTGAATCATAGAAATCCTTCACCCTAACCTCTACCATTATAAAATCCCAGCTCCAACTGGGTTAGAAATCTCTGATCATGCCAATACTGTGGAGACATGGTGATTCCAAGTTCAAACTTGAACAAAGGGTCTTTACTTTTACATATGAAACTCAGTCTCCTTGTTGGTTTTTGGGTGACTCTATGATCTGAGCATAATGTGTGTTGATATGTCTTTGTCTTGTGTCCTCTCTTCTCTTGCACAGTCTAGAAAACCTATTTGTTTTTTAGGTGGTTCACCTTGGTGTTTGTTGTGAGGATGAACTGGAACCTTCCATGCTCCTTCATGTAGAACTAGAAACCAGGAATCTTTTCTAGATGTGTTTTTATTTAAATCTTCATGATTGTTACTGATGCTATGACACTTCGGAAAGAAAACATTTATTCAATTTATTGGCGCTCACAGTTTCAGTACTAGAGTCCACAATCATCATGGGGAGCAAGGCAGCTGGCAGGCAGGCTTGGTGCTGAAGCAGTTGTTTAGAGCTTACATCCTGATCCATAGGGAGGGAGAGACAGAATTAATTAGGATGGAGGAGGCTTTTGAAATCTCTAATTGACAAGCCCTCAACTCTTATTCATTCCCAAACAAGCCTCTGGGGACCAAGCATTCACACATCTAAGCCTATGTGGGCCACTCTCATTCAAACCACCACATTCTACCCCAGTGCCCCCATCGGTTTATGGCCATACCATAATATAAAATACATACAATTAAACATCATAAGTCTCCATAATCTTTCAGTCTCAAGACTATTTAAAAGTTCAAAGTCCAAAGTCTCTTCTAATACACAAGGCAATCTCATAATTGTAATCCTCTGTAATATCAAAGAAAAAAAATTACCTAATGGCACAAATATATATTATCTTTTCAAAAGGGAGTGAATGGGCCATGGTGCAGAAACACCGGATCAAAGTGAAACTGAAGTCCAGCAGGGCAAACTGTAAATCCTGGTGCTCCACATTGGAGGTCAAAGGGCACCAATGGCTCCTCCCTTCCAGATTTGCTGATTGCCACACACTTCTTCATCTTAGGCTGTTTCCATTCCCTACATAGAGGTCTCCTTGGTAGCTATCCCATAACTCTGGCAACTCTAATATCTTGAAGTTTCCAATAAAATCCAGCCTTCCTTTTTACAGTTTGACAGCATAGTGTCTGTCTTTGGGCTTCGTTGCAGGGAATCAGAATTCCCTGGCACACACTTGACCTCAGAGGTATTCCATAATCACGAGGAATCCACAAACCCTTTACTTCTGTATTGTTCAGGATGGTAAACCCAGAATCATGTGACCAATGCTGTCAAGTTCTATTGCCTGTTTGGGGTGGAATCTGGCCCCCTCCTTGAGTTACATTTGCCTAAGGATTGATTTATTGTTGCTCTTTCAGAACAGATAATGCTTAGGCCTTTTCAAAAGTTGAAGGATTAGCTAGGAAAAGTCTTTCCTTAAGAGCACCACACCCAATATTATATTTCTCCCTATCTGCTCAGCTGAAACCTTTGTTACAACATTAAAATTCCTTATGCTTTTTCTCCCTTCAAACTATATTCTGTATTTCTTTTTGGCTTGTTTACATTTTTTTCATTTTGCACCTACACAAAAGGAATCAGTGCTTTGTAGAAATTTTAGATTCTCTTGAAATCTCTTCTGCCAATGAAATTAATTCAAAACTCTTCAACTAGGATTAGGGAGATTCTTAGGGCAAGGACAAGAAGCAGCTACATTCTTTGTCAAAATATCACAAGTATAGTCTTTAAATTCAGTTGCTGATATTGTTCCCCCCTTGAATCCTCCTGCGCCGTCTCACCACACTGTCCTCCAAGCTCCTCTATTAAAACTGCATATATCATTCAACCACTTTCATAGTCCAAAGTCCCAATATCTCCACATTGTTCCAAAACAGAGCATAGTCAGGCTTGTCACAGCATCACCCCACTTCCTGGCACCAACTTCTGTCTTCGTTACTTTTCTAGCACTATGAAGAGACACCATGACAAAAGCAATTTTTAAAAGAAAACATTTATTGGGCCTCATGGTTGCAGAGGGTTAGTCCATAATCATCATGGAGGGAAGCATAGAAGTTGACAGGCAGCAATGGTTCAGGTGCAATAACAAAAAGCACAAAAATCCACAAACTGGAGGCAGAGAAAAAAACTGACTAGGAAGGTTGTGGCTTTTGAAACCTCAAAACCCATGCCCAGTGACATATTTTGACCAATATTGCCATACCTCCTTATCCTTCTTAAACATTTCCACCAACTGTCACTAAGCACTGAAGTATATGGGGGCCATTATTATTGAAACAGCCACACTCATATTCTTTATATTGTGTCCACTATAACCTTTGTTGTAAAAATTCTTTAAATTTATGGGGTTCCATTTGTCTACTTTTGTATTTTTAGTCACAAAACATTACCGAATGCTGTGTCGTGAATTTTTCTCTTTATCTTTTCTTATAGAGATTTTATAATTTTAGGTTCTGTGTTTAACTATTTAATTAATTTGAGTTAGGGTTGTTTTTTTTTATAATAGTATAGTATGAGAATCACATTTCAGTTTTTGTACAAGGATTTCTAGTGTTCTAAACATTATTCATTGAAGAGGTTATTTTCTCCAGTCACATCAGTTGTCAAGATAATTTGAACATACATACAACAATTTAGTCATGCTCTCTGTTCTGTACTATTTACCTTTGATCTGTTTTTATCTATGCTAGCTCCACACATTTTGAGTACAGTAAATTATTAATATGTTTTCCAGTTAGTCACCATGTGTATTCCAATTTGTTTTTAACGTTTAGAATCTTCTCATATTCCCTGTAGATTTCAGGATAAATTTTTCTATTTCTGCAAATATTTTATACAGAACTTTTAAATTTTTGCTTGTTTGCTTGTTTTTCGAGACAGGGTTTCTCTGTAGCTTTGTAGCCTGTCCTGGAACTAGCTCTTGTAGACTAGGCTGGTTGCAAAGTCACATAGATCTGCCTGCCTCTGCCTCAAGAGTGCTGGGATTAAAGGTGTGTGTCACTTTATACAGATTTTAATAAGGATTGCTTTGAAGCTATACTTTATATAATATGATAATCCCCAACAATATTGTCATTCAGCCCATTATCTCAAGATTGTATTAGTTAAGATCTGCTTACTTTCATTCAACAATGTTTTATCATTTTCACTGTACAAATCCTTCACATCTGTAATTGGCTTCATGCCTAAATATTTCAGTCTGTTTCATAACATTGGAAATGGAATTTTAAAATTTTTTCCCTTTAAATTTCTTTTAAATGATGAAAGGTATACAGAAAGGTAATACTTTCTGCATTTTAATTTTATTTTCTGCAATGTTAAATTACTTTATAAATTCTAATGAGTTTGTTTATATGTATGTCTGGAAGATTTTCATTCTTTGAGAATTATGTATGCACACAATGCATTTTGATCATATCCAGCCCTAATATCATTCTCCTCCATCTCATCCCAGATCCCTCTTCCATATAACCTCTCCCAAATCTATGACTTTTCCTTTCTTTTTGTTTTCTTATTTATAACCCACTGAGTTCAGTGAATGCTACCTCTATATGCACAGCTGTAGGGCCATCACTAGAAAATGAGCAACCTGCCAATGGCCACATCCACAAAGAAAGCTGACTCTCCCTTTCCTAAAAGCCATCAACTGCTCATAGTTCCTCAGAAAGGGGTGGGGCCTTATGAGGCCCTCATCCAACCATGCTGATATTTTTTGTGTTTTTGAGAAAATGTCACTCTGTAATCTGCTGCCTTGGAACTCACTGTGTAGACCAGGCTGTCCTTGAATGCAGAGAAAACCTCCTCACTTTACCTCCCAAATGCTAGTATTAAAGGTATGAGTCCACACACCTGGACCTTGCTGGAAATTTGACTGGCTTGATTTTGTGGAGCTAACCACAGTTGCTTTGAGTTTCTAAGAACATTACTATCATGTCCAGAGACAGAATTTTAGAGTATTTTTGCGTTTTTTATCTTCTTTTTCCAAGATTAATTCCATATGTGGGAATTAATATAGATGTCCCATTTAAGGCTGGGCACTCACAGTTACTTATTCTCAATACAGTAAGCAGTTACATTCATACTGCATTTATCATTGCTGACTCAAAATAAAAAAAAATCTTCTCTTAGAAAGGTAGAGAACATCATTAATCTGTGGAGACAAGCAGAAATATTTGGAAAGTAGTATGACAGCATGGCCATTTACAAAAAATAAATAAATAGTGGATTCTTACCATAGACGTAAGATCACTATAGCCATGGGTATTAATACACTTGCAGAACCAGGCATGAATTCTTTCCTGTGAAGTAGAAGACCTCAAATCCAATTGGAAATCAGTTGTTTGCATCATAACCTCCATACCAGCATTGCACCGGTGGTCATCTTGTGCGGCTCGTTAGTGTTATAGGAAAGACTATTGATGACTTCCGCCTCAGTAGCCTGAACAGTACCTTCCAGTGTTACAAAAGCTGAACAGCAACTTGGAGGTTTCCTGGTCAATTCTAGGTTGATTTATTTCTGTTCTGAAGCCCTGTGATATCTTCAGCTTACAGTTTGCCTAATAGTAATTGTGGACAATCAAGAACAATGGCAATAGTGTGTGTTGTTTTGTAGAAGTCTGTGTCTTCCCTGACAAGTAACTTGTAGGGTGTTGCTGTGGGACAATGGATTGTACCCTGTTAATTGTATTTTAGTAAAATGCTGATTGGCCAGTACCCAGGCAGGAAGTATAGGCACAACAACCAGGCAGAAAGCAGAGGCAGGGTGACAAGTGCCAGAGAATTCTGGGAAAAGGAAAGCTTGGTCTGCAGTTGTGACCCAGCCACAGAAGAAACAAGATGTGACTGCCTTGCTGAATAAGGTACTAAGCCATGTGGCTAACACAGACAAGAATAATGGGCTAATATAAGTTATAAGATTTACTAGAAAGTCTGAGCTACTAGGCCAATCAGTTTATAACTAATGTAGACTTCTGTGTGATATCTTTGAGGCTTAAAAACTGTGGGAATCGGACAGGACAGAAAACCCTCAGCCAACAGGGTATCCCATGCCTGGAACTGAGCTACTGATCTCAGGAACACCACTGTCCAGCTGTAAAGAATAAATGAAATGGTGTCAATTTCAAATTGACTTACAAACTTTTGTGTTTCCATAAGTTTTCCACATGCATTCTTAGTTTCAGCTAACACTTTCTCTACCTCTTCTTGCTCCCAACACTCTAGCCCCATTCTTTCTTAAAGCTAAAATAATTCTTAGTTCAGTTACTATATTTTTTATTCCAGAATTTCTGTTTAGTGCTATTTACAGTTTCTATGTCTTCATTGGCATCATTTATTCATGCCTTGCTTCTCTACAGTTGTTTTTCTCTGTGGTGTCAATGAATACCTTTATGGCAAGTTTTAAAGATTCTGTGTCCAAGAATTGGAGAAATGGCTCAGTAAATCAATTGCTTTCATGTAAGCATGAAGATCAGACTTCAGAATCCTAGCACTTATACAAATACCTGATAGGTATGGCATCCCATCTATAACCCCAGTGCATATGAGATGAAGACAGAGGACCTCTGGAGCAAGCTGACTAACTAGAATAATGAAATCAATGAACTCTGGGTTTATTAAGAAACCCTGCTCAATCAATAAAATAAAGCATGACCAAAGAAGAAACTTGGTATCAAACTCTTATCTCCATATGCACACATATGTTGTGCACCTAAACATATGTGAACACTCACATTTATATCTAATTTATCTTTGATATTAACTAAGGAAAACTATAACTATCAATTCTTCAACTCCATCAAAGACTACAAAAGGATATAATATTACTTAAGTAAACAAGAAGTGCATTGTAAGCAACTTCTAAATCTCTAGAATTGACAGAGACATCTTGCTACCTCGAGAGTCATCCAAAGTTCTTCTGTACCATTGGGGCATCCACCTTCAGCCTACAGGCCCATAGTATCCTGCAGACTT
The DNA here is from genome assembly GCA_004026605.1 of Ondatra zibethicus. Classification (NCBI taxonomy): domain Eukaryota; kingdom Metazoa; phylum Chordata; class Mammalia; order Rodentia; family Cricetidae; genus Ondatra; species Ondatra zibethicus. Next base: position 25,986 of record PVIU01015780.1, read on the forward strand.
TTCCATGAAGCAGAGAATTTTAGAGACAGTTACACCTATATTGGAAGTTTGTTGGTCATTTTCATTTGTGTCTTGCAGAACGTCTGGCAGTCTCCTTCATGAAGCAGGATCACTGAAGGACCATCTCAACTTTAGGCAAGTTTAGTAGTCATTTCTTTTTGGGTCCTGCATGTTCAGTTAAGCAGTCCAGGCAAGAGCAGTTTCTTGCCCAAATGGCTAGCAAAATCCATAAGTAGCTTCTTCAATGCCCATTATTCTCTTGAAGTAGTTGGTGTTACCAGGAGCAGATGTGTCTCATGTCATGAAAAGTCCTAAATTATTAAAACATTTAAATGCCATATTCTGAAGGTCTCTGAAAGATTTAAAGAATACCTATCTAATTAAAATATATCTCTATATATCTAGAAGACCTAACTAATATGAGTTCAAGCTTGACTATTATAGGTGACTCTCTATTAAGCTATATTTCTTAATTATACATTACATTTTTAAATGAGCTGTACAAACACAATACCTTAATCCAAAATAGAAATACACATAACAAAATTGACCTTAAATTTTTTTCAACAAACCAGGATCCATGCCAATGCAAATCTCTATAGTGTATCCCCCTTTAAATGAAAACAAACATTTATAAGCTATATTTGGGAATATGGACATAGTTCTCTAGACCACTTCCTGCTGGTTGGGGTCACTGTTAATGAGGTCTTTTATGGCATATCCTGTGTGCTGGGTTTATCTCAGTCAGCAGTTGGATGAAGTAATTTTTGAGGAGTGTTTAAGGTGACCTTTTAGGGGATCCTGGTCCATCAAATCACATTAGCCTGGAAAGAATCCACAGGTTCTCAGTCTCTGTGGAAACAAAAGAAGAACCTCTTTTTCAAAGTAACATATTCTAAGACTCAAATTTTGAATTTAAGATACCTTTAAAATATATATGTTGGCTTAGCTTAGCAATCGCCAGAATCAAATGTCTCTCTGTAGTCAAAAAAATAAAAAAAAAACCACGACTCTCTTTGCATATTTGTGTCTAAAATTATTTTTTAAGTTTTTAGGTATTACTTGGCTGTAGCTAGCACATGTTGGAGTGCCAAATTGTTGCAGGGGGCTGTTTGTTTGTCCCAGCTGCCCACAACCAAAATAATCACACAGAAACCATATTATTTAAATTACTGCTTGGTCCAGTAGCTCTAACTTCTTATTGGCTAACTCTTACATCTTAATTTAACCCATTTTTAGTAATCTGTGTATTGCCACGTGGCTGTGGCTTACCAGGTAAAGTTCTATCTGGCTCTGGGGGAGCTACATGGCTTTACTCTGACTCTACCCTTCTTTCTCCCAGCATCCAGTTTAGCTTTCCCTGCCTAGTACTGTTCTGCATAGGCCCAAGACAGTTCTTTCTTAATCAATGGTAATCATAGCATATAGAGGGTAATCCTACATTAAGGAAGTGGACACTTAGATTTTAGACAGTCCATAATTAGAGAATCTAATAGGAATAATCAATTAATAACCGAACATAGTGGGATGAATCAATTAAAAATACAAATATGTAGAAAACAATTTTATGAAGTAGAGAGAGTTATGCTGATAGGGATCTAGGAAGGACTTCAAAGAGGAGTAATCGCATTTTAGAAGGTTAGTAGAAGAAAATAAGTCATGAGTAAACACATTGTAGATTAAATCTCTCACTCCAATCTTTGATTGGAGATTCATGAAGGACTTCTTAAAGAAAAAAAAGCAATATTTTTTTCTATTGGACTAAATTATGTGCCAGCAGAGAAAATCTGGAAGTGGACAAATGGCTCTGACTTAACTCCTGATCTCTAAGTTTTAAATGATCTAATTTGAATACTCAATTCACATCCATTTTATTGAAAATAAATTTAATAATTTTGATTTAGTTAAAAAATTCTAAAGCTGTTCAGAGTAGGCTGAAAAGACAATTCCAAAGTTAGTTAAAACTTTTCATGTACATGTAGATAGCAACAATTTATAATAATGTACGTGTGTGTGTGTGTTTGTGTGTACTTAGAACTGAGTTTTAAAAGACATGAAAAAGATTAACCACTAGGGTTAGAGATAAAATATTTTTAAATGTTAGTCTTGAATATATAGATATTCTTTTTCTCTTTCTTTTTACACACATACACTTACAACTTCTTCAAATTATTTGTTTATTTTATATGTGTTTGCCTGATTGTATGTATGTGTACCATATGCATTCAGAAGGTTGCAGAGTTCAGAGAAGGGCATCAGATTCCTTGGAGTTGGAATTACAGATGGCTGTTATTGTGCTCAAGTTGAGACCCCCCAGAGAGACCACCACTGGATTCCAGTCAAGTCCAGATGCAAAAGCAAGGTTTACTCAGTGTGCTCTCAGCCAGGCTGGGAGCTTGACCACTACTCAATGCAGTGTAGTAGGGAAGAGACCCCCTTCTCATTTGGGGTTGACATTATTTAGGCAAAAACTGCAAGCGAGGTTTACTCACGGTAAAGTGGGTTAGTTTTGCTGAGCACAGGTTATGGACTACTTCTGTAGACCCCCTTCCTCCTTTAAGTGGCTATTTCTGCTTCTGTGCATGCTTCCCTGCCATCCCCCAAAGCAGTTATATTCTGCTCCTGTCTAGACCAAAAAGCAGGGTGTTGACAGCGGGCTAGCTGCTAGGGACAGTTGGTTTTCACTTTTGCAAAGGTTCCTGTTTCCAGCTAACTCTTGATGCTCCAAAGTTTCTTAAAGTTTCCCACGTCCTTACAGTTGTGAGCTGCCTTGTGGATGCTGGAACTTAAATCTGGGTCCTCTGTTAGAGCAGTAAGCACACTTAAAGCCTAAACCATCTCTTCCTACACAGAAGTTCTTCAGCTGTAATTTTGGAGTTGTTACAATAGAGTCAGTAAAACCAGCTTTTGTATCAGCTGAACTGAGAAATGGCTCTGGATAAAAGTTCTAGCTGTGTAAATCTCACAGTTTGAGTTCAGTCTACAGAACCCTTATAAAAAGCAAGATTCAGAAGTTCACACCTGTGTCACAGCACTCCTGGAGAGACAAGAGGTGTAGACAGGAGAATCATCCACTGTCCATGGACCAGTGGACAGACAGTACACGACACAGTGGCAGAAACAATGTAGAAAGGGAGGCTCCCCCCCAAATTATCCTCTGATTTCTATAGAAGCTCTAATTGTCCCTCTCTCCCTTCCTTCCCCCATTCTGTCTCATGCAACCACAAGTAAATATTTATTTTAACACCCTGAGCCCTGATTTCAGGTAAGGAAACCTGGAGAAACAGAGGTAAAGTAAAAATCTGTAAACAAGGTTATTTTGGGAATTAAATGAGATGATGTTAGATCTCCCACCAGAAGTCTGGCTGGGGAAGCCCTGTGAATCCATCAAAGACTTTTTGAAATGAAATCATTGATTTGAACAGATTGGCCTTAAGAAAAGGATCTTGAAGATTGAAGAAAGAAGCTAAAGGATGAAAAATACAATGTAGGCACATTTACAGAAACCCAGCTGGGGGACGTTCACATCTCATTAGCAAGCTGGGAACTAGGGAGGCATCACATTTGCTGCTAAGACCCAAGGAGCTCCATGAAGAAAGGAACAGAAGCAAAGAGACAGCTGTGAGAGAGCCCTGCCTACTGTGTGACATCCTCTGCTAGAGACTGACTGGTCTTGAATACACCCCTTCCTTGTAATCACCCCAGAAGATTTCTGTGTTAGTGTTGACTTCTGTTCTCATTCCCAACTGCAGGGATCTCAGTAACCCTTGGTGTAGACTAGTGTTGTGACAAAGCAGAGATCCACCAACTCTGGGATGAGAAGGGAAGAAACCGGATTCTGTTCCACATGAGTTGAGGCTCTTTTTCTCTCTGCATCCAATTCTATAGACCACATGTTCTGGTGGAATCTCTACCCTATCCCCTAGCATCCGTAGACACAAACAGTCTGGGATGTTTTGGTGGAAGTTCCACCCCAGCCCCTGGGATCCTTATAACCAATGATTCTGGTATGTTCTGGTGGAAGCTTCACTCCAGCCTCTGGCATTCATGTAGTCAAAGGATCTGGAATGTTCTGGTGGCAGCTTCAGCTTAAACCTCCTCCCCCAACTCTCTCCAAACACTGCCACATCTTAGAAAGCCTGCCAAATGATGATGTATCCCCCAAAGATGCTCAAGACCACTTTCACAGGGTATTTAAACTTCACCCCTCTCTCCAGAAAACAGACATGTGGTTTTTTGGTCTCTTTTCCATGTGTTCTCTCTGGGGAAGGGGTGGGCAAAATCATTGCAGCGTGTTTTACCCACTAAACATGCGCTTTTCGAGTTTGGCTTGATTTGGTCTGATTGGATTGTTGTATCAGTGGAGAGGCTTCTGTGGTGCAGAAACTTTCACCCAATTTGTATACTCTGTAAATTGAATAGATTTACTGAACACCTACTGTGTGTAACTGTTATAATGCTTTCATCCATACCTTGATAGGTTCCCTAAAGATCAGCTGCTAATACACTATATGTTTAAGGAAACTGAAACTCAGTAAGATGCCAAGGCTTTTCACAGGATCCCATGACATGTAAATAGTAGAATAAGGAGTTTTCACAAAACTTCTTCTTTTTACATCATATGAATGTTCTTGCTGGACGATTTCTTCTCCCGTGAGGATGAAACTGAAAATTATGGTTTCTATCAGCTGTACTTTTAATGTTTATACATGGTTCAGTACCTTTTTCAGCGGGGCAGGTCACATCCTGCTTCTTCAGTGGTCTGCATAGGAATGTCGAGAGAGCTTCCTGCTTCCCAGAATTCTATTCTCCTTGCTCTGCCTCTACTTCCTGTCTGGTTGTCCCACCTATACATCCTGGCTAATGGCCAATCAGCGTTTATTTAAATCATGATTGACAGAATACAGACAATTCTCCCACACTACTGTAGGCTGAATATGGATGCCCCAATGGTACAGAAGAACTTTGGGTGACTGTCCAGACACTGAGCTGTCCCTGTCAATTCTAGAGTTTTGGAATTGCTTACAATGTACTTCCTGGAGTCTTTGATGGACTTGAAAAATTTATAGTAATAGTTACAGTTTTCCTTAGTTAATATCAAAGATAAAGTAGATGTAAATATTGTAACTGTAATGCTTGCTTTATAACTATTTTGTTATATATAATTTAACTATGTTAAAGTAAAAAGCTTCCTTTTTGTTTAAATGGAAAGGGGAAATGTTCTGGGAGGTCCTTCTGTCTATGTGCTATTTTTATTGGTTAATGAATAAAGAACTGTTTTTAGCCTATGGCAGGGAAGAACAGAACTAGGCAGGGAAAGCTAGAATGTATGCTGTGAGAAAGAAAGTCAGAGTCAGAGAGAAGTCATGATACCACTGCCCCCAGAGACAGATGTGCTAAATCTTTGCTGGTAGGCCACCACCTCATGGTCATGCACACATTGATGGAGATGGCCTAAATTAAGATGTAAGAGTTAGCCAATAAGAAGCTAGAGCTAATGGGATAAGCAATGATTTAAATAATATGGTTTCTGTGTGAATATCTCAGGGCTGAGCAGCCAGGAGCCAACAAGCAGCTTACTCCCTCCAACACTCCTTTTATTCTGAATGATTTGCAACTGAGACACATTGGGTATATTGAACAACAGCATAGTAAATATATAAGGCAATGATGTGTTTATGAGAATTATCAGAGGAGGAGGCGGCTGCTTATTCTTCCCAGCCACCCACCTAGCTTAGACTTGAAATAATCACACAGAAACTTTATTATTTAAATCACTGCTTGGTCCATTAGCTCTAGCTTCTTATTGGCTAACTCCTACATATTAATTTAACCCATTTCTATTAATCTGTGTATTGGCACTTGGTTGTGGCTTACCTGCAAAGTTACAGCATCTCTGACTCTGATGGTGGTGTCTCTCTGACTCTGCCCTTCTTTCTCCCAGGATAGAGTCTAGCTTTTCCCGCCTAGTTTTGTTCTTCCCTGCCAAAGGCTCAAAGCAATTCTTTATTCATTAACCAATAAAAGCAACACATAGAATTAAGGACCTCTCACACCATTTCCCCTTTTCTGTTTAAACAAAAAGGAAGGCTTTAACTTTTTTTGTTGTTGTTGTTGTTTTGAGACATGGTTTCTCTGTCGCTTTGTAGCCTGTCCTGGAACTAGCTCTGTAGACCAGGCTTGTTCTTGAACTCACAGAGATCTGCCTGCCTCTGCCTCCTGAGTGCTGGGATTAAAGGCGTGAAGGCTTTAACTTTAACATAGTAAAATTACGTATAACAAAACAGTTATCAAGCAAGAATTACAGTTACAATATTTACATCTACTTTATCTTTCATCATAATTAAGGAAAACTATAACTATAAATATAAATTCTTCAATGCCATCAAAGACTCCAGAAGGATATGGTATTACCTAAGTAAACAGGAAGTATATTGTAAGCAACTTCCAAAATTCTAGAATTGACAGAGACATCTTACTACCTGGACAGTCACCCAAAGTTCTTCTGTACCATTGGGGCATCCACCTTCAGCCTACAGGCCCACAGTATCCTGCAGACTTTTTCATGAAGCAGGATATCTCAAAGACAGCTCAGCCTATATTGGCAGTTTGTCAGTCATTTTCTTCAGTGTCCTGCAGAATATCTAGCAGACTCCTTTATGAAGCAGGAACCCCGTAGGATTGTTTCACCTTTAAGCAAGTTCAGCAGTCATTTCTCTGCAGGTCCTGTATGTTTAGTTCATGAAGCAGTCCAGGAAAGAGCAGTTTCTTGCCCAAATGTCTAAAAGACTCCATGAGGAGCCTCTTCTGTGCCCATCTTCCTCTTGAAGTGGGTTAGTGCTGCCAGGAGCAGAAGTGTCTCATTGTCATGAAAGTCGTAATCACTTAAACATTTTAAATGCCATATTCTGAAGGTCTCTGAAAGATTTGAAGATTATCTATCCATCTGAAATATATCTCTGTACATCTAGAAACCCTAACTAAAATGACTACAAGCTTGACTATTATAGATGGCTATCTATTAACCTATATTTCTTAACTATACATACATTTATAAATGAGCTGGACAAACATAATACCTTAATCAAGATCAGAAATACATATACATATAACAAAATTAACCTTTAATTTGTATCAATAAACCAAAATCCATACCAATGCAAATCTATATAGCATATCCCCCTTTAAATGTAAAAGAACATTTATGAACAATATTTAGGAATATGGGTATAGTTATAGAGGGAGGTCGCTTGTTGGTTCCTGGCTAGCTTAGACCAGAAATAATCACACAGAAACCATATTATTTAAATCACTGCTTGACCCATGAGCTCAAGCTTCTTATTGGCTAACTCTTATATATTAATTTAACCCATTACTATTAATCTTTATTTTGCCATGTGGCTGTGGGTTGTCAGTAAAGTTTAGGCATGTCTGATTCTGGTGACAGCTCCATGGTGTCTCTCTTACTCCACCCTTCTTTCTCCCAGCATACAGTCTACCTTTCCCCATCTAGTTCTGTTCTTCCCTACCATAGGCTCAAAGCAATTCTTTATTCATTAGCCAATAAAAGCAACACATAGACAGAAGGACCTCCCACACCAGATTATGAAGTGTATGTACTGTATATAATGTGTGTTGTGTGTGTGTTATGCTTTCATCTGCAATACAGAACAGAACCAGCTGAATTGAGGGTGTTTGAGTAAGTTAACTTCTCTGTCTCACCAGCTTTCAGAAAACCTTAAAGAAAGTCCAGATCTATTCTTTGGTTGATGTCATAATCGAAACGTAAGAGGACTAGGTCTCCTGACGACTGCTAAAGGTGGGATTTGTGCCCTCCTCCAGGAACAGTGCTACTTCTACACCAACACATACAAACTGGCTTGAGACTTAAGGACCAGAGGAAAAGTTCAATGACAGGTTTGATTCTCTGGAAGTGTTTTGGGTTCCCTCCTACTCAGGTTCTTTCCCTTCATCTCTCCTTTTCTCCTAATTATCCTCACATTTATGCTTTCATCCTGTCTATTAAACTTTTAAATAAAGTTCTTCCTGGATCAAGCCACCACTATCAACAGGTCCACTATAGGACACTAACTAGCCTGACTAGTGTCCCACTGTGCCCTCTAGTCTTTGGTTCATCTAATGAACTACAGCCCCCTGTCTAATTAGCTGTTTACAAAGATTTCTCTAGCAGCACATGACAGCAGTCATAGGACCCACACAGCTAGTCAGGTTAAAACTCTTCCTTCTACATGAAGTCAATCTGACCTATATAGATATACCCTTAGATTCTAAGACAGAACTAACCTAAGACAAGAAATCTCAGATGACCTATAAAACACCTGATACCACATAAGGATGAGAAAACTTACAAGAAGGCCAAGCTAGACAACTGTCAAATACATGTAGAGGGCCAAGATTAGCCCCATATAGGCTCCCTGTGTGTTGGTCCAGATTTTGAGCTCCTATGAGCCCAGTTTAGTTCATGCTGTGGATTTTCTTATAATGTCCTTGACCCCTCTTGCTCCTATAGTCCTTCCTCTCTCTCTTCAGCAGGATTTCCTGAGCTCAGTCTCATGCTTGAGTCTGGGTCTGAATCTGCTTCCATCAGTAACTGGATGCAGCCTCCTGATGGCTATTTAGATAAGCACCAATCTATGTCCACCTTGGCCTTCCTGAGGGACTCCTAACAGTGGGAGCAGGGGCTGTTTCTAACTCTTCAGCTGGCTTTTGTCCTTGGATAGTCCTTATACTGGATCACCTTGCCCAGTCTTAATACAAGACCAGGTGTTTAGTCTTAATTCCACCTTGATATGTCAGGTATTGTTCATATTTATGGGAAGTCTGCCCTTTTCTGAATAGAAAAGGGAGGACTGGATTAGAAGGGAGAGCAGAGGGCAGCAAATGGGAGGAGAGGAGAGTGGGGAAACTGTGATTGGGATATGTAGCAAATAAATTTCTTAGAAAGAATGGAAGAAAGGAAGAAAGATAGGGAAGAAGTGAGGTAGGGAGGAAGGAAGGAAGAAAGGAACAAAGAAAGAGAAAGAAAGAAAGAAAGAAAAAAGAAAGAAAGAAAAAGTGTTGTGCCTAGATTATGACCCCCAGAGAGACCACCAGAAACCAGAGAAGTCCAGACTGCAACAAGCAAGGTTTATTGTTATTGTAAGTGTAAAATTTGTCACCAGCACTCACACTAGTCATAGCAAAGTAGGGAGGAGTTAGAGCCCTTCTGCAGGGTTAGCTTTTTAAAGGTAAAAACTGCAAGCTCTTCAGGGCCGTCAGTGGGATTTGGCACAGGTGCAAGGTCTTTGCTGTTTCCCATCCTGTTTTGTCAGCTTGTTTTTTATTTTCAGAGCAAGGTCACCCTGTCCCTGAGTCAGGACATCATTTATCAGTCTCCATCAGGTAGCCAGGCGTCCTTGAGTTTTGGAATTTCCCAAGTGGTGGGGCGGGGCACTATCTTTTCTGGGAACATGAAGCTAGTCTGGGGTTTTTTGATTTTAAAACACTCTGCTAGGAAATTCCTTCTCATTCCTTTGAGAATAAGGGATGAGGGTCTTACAAAAGAAAGAAAGAAAGAAAGAAAGAAAGAAAGAAAGAAAGAAAGACCGCTTATTTGTTTCTCAGCTGCCCGGCAACTCAAAGCAGAAATAATCACACAGAAACCATATTATTTAAAACACTGCTTGGCCCATTAGCTCTAGATTCTTAATTGCTAACTCTTACATCTTAATTTAACCTATCTCTATTAATCTCTCTATTGCCATGTGGCCGTGGCTTACCGGCAAAGTTCTGGCGTCTATGTCTGGTGGGGCTACATGGCTTCTTCCTAACCTCTCCTTCTTTCTTCCAGCATTCAACTTAGTTTTCCCTGCCTAACTAAGTTCTACCTTGCTATAGGCCAAGCTGGTTTCTTTATTCATTAAGCAATAAAAGAAACATATAGAGGGAAGAACCTCCCACACTAAAGAATTAAAGGAAGGAAGGAAGGAAGGAAGGAAGGAAGGAAGAAAGGAAGGAAGGAAGGAAGGAAGGAAGGAAGGAAGGAAGGAAGGAAGGAAAAAAACCTGCCTGATAAGAAAACAGTAACAGAACTCCTGCTGCCATCATTCAACCTTGCCTGTAAAGAATATGTCTTATGATAAAACTTCCCTCTCCAGAGGTTCCTGGGCACAAGGTTGCACTTTCACAGAGAAATGATGTCCTTCATTATTCTGATTAAAGAATAATCTGCTTCAATCCTGATCTAACATGTATGTGACCATGCTAATCTTTAAATATACGTTTTACTATATATGCTAATATATAATATATATAATTACATATACGTGTCATTACATAATAATTGCTGATTCATTTCTTTGTTTATTAGTCTCTTTGTTTGTTTGATATCTAACATCATTCCTGGCATAAAGGAAGCTCGAGAGGCAAGCATGGGTACTGAGAACTGAATCCCAGTCCTTCTGGTTGTGAACCTTAGCCTTTAGCTGCAGGGCCATCTCTCCAGCTTACACTTCATTTCAATGTTTTTCATAAGAGCAGGTGGTTTCAGTGACATATACTCTAGAGAATGAACAAAGACATTGTGAGATTTCTCAGCAAGGTTGGGTTTTTATTTTAAATGTTATTAAAGTGGAACAAAAGGTGACATGCTCAATTGTATGTTCACTGATATCCTCACTGATACCCATTTCTAACAGGTTATGTCATGATTTTATGTTATTCATTTTCACTAAATTGAAACAAATCATGCAAATGGATTTCAGCTTTTTATACATGGACTGACACTGAGAAAATAGTCTTGTTTTGTCACAGCATTTGCTGTGTCCCATTTCCCATGGCTCACACCCAGGCCTTACCTGTGTCGATTCAACATTAAGTCTGCTGTTGATTTACTGGTCTATTTTCTGTTCAGTTTTGTGGATTCTGATTTGGTTGTCAGATAAATATCAGCTTGCCATTTTATATGTAAATGTAAATATTTGTTTTCAATGTTTTATCAGTTTTATCATCTCTGGGTCCATTGTTCGAAGAGTATACCTCAGATCAGAGGACTCTAAGGAAAACTAGAGGTGAATAAATTGTAACTGCTGTGGTCATGGTTACTATGGAAATTAAGTGTGGGCTCTCTGTGAGAATAACCACCCATGTGAGGCAAGAAGATCTAGTTCAACATGCCTCAGCAGCCAGTGTGGGTTCAGATGTCTGGACTGCAGCGCCAGGAAGATTGTTTGAGAATATTTAAACACAGCAAAATTTTAGAATTGAGTTTCCTGGTGACAATGAACTCAGTCCTATGTGTGCAATAAAGCTTAAGGCATCACCGCATTGAACTGTAAATGCCTGTGACTTCTTTCTTAAAGATGGGTTCTATGTTGACTGCATGTGACATCTTAAGGGTTTGGGGAGGATTTGGTGTAGTCATGGTCTTACAGATGGCATAGAGGATCACTAAGCTATTAACCACCTCAGCCCCCATTTGTAAAGCCCATGTGACATCTCCCATAAGGATGAGCTCTTTTGACTGAGAAGCCATGCTCAATATGAGGGTCTCAGGAGAAAGAGTTTGTAAAAGTCAGGTGTGGCCTGGCCCTACAGACAGCACAGAAGTCACCAGGTTATTGGTCACATCCATTTCCAGACTTCTGGGTAGAAAATAAATTATACTTGCATGTTTAACATTTCTGGTTCTCTAGTGCTAATCTGTGAGACCATGAACCTCTGTTTCCCCAACAGAGGTGTGTTGCTATAGACAGATCAATAAAACCCAAAATGAGGTTTTTTATTATTTTTTTTCTTGGTTTTTTGAGAAAGTGCTTTACACAGCCTCAGTCATCCTCTACCTCCCCAGAGCTGGAATTATTGATGTGGTACCTCCGTGTCCTACTGGTTTTTATTCTTTAATGACCTGTATCACCACAACCCTATTACCACCTAGCACGTCACATAAGATGTCACTTTCCACATAAATTTTATGATCTGTTCACTAAGTTGGCAATCAGGAATGGAGAATGGGCCCAGTTCTTGAAACAGCTTTTGCACACAACTATTTCATTCTGAAGGCAATGAATATATTCTATATGATTTTCCTACAGATCATCCTCAGGGCCTAGGCAGATGGTCCAGTCATTAAAGTGTTTTCGACATAAGTGTGAGGACCTGAATTCCATCCTTCAGAACTGACATAAGACAGTTGGGTCTAGTGACATGGGCTCATAACTCAGTTCCGGGAGGGTAGAGATTGACAGATCCTTCAGACTTGCTGGGAAGTTAGCTTAGCTTAATCTGTGAGCTCCAGATTCAGTGACAGAACCTATTTTAAAAAACAAAATAGTAATTAAGAAAGTAAATGTCTCTACCCTTACCTACAGTGGACAAAGATGCCTTTCATCTGAGGACATACTGAACCTGGTTCCAGGATGGGTGAACCTGTGCTAGGTACTTTATGATTTCTCTTTTTCTTTCTTTCCTTTTTTTCTTCCCTGATTATAGATAATAGGCAGGGCCTGGTTGGGTCTTCCTCATTGCCATTCAATGCAAGGTTAACGTGCAAGGCCATGCAATCTAACTGCTGACTATTGTCCTTTGGAATTTCAAAGAGGAAGAAAAAAAATCAGAAAATGATCCTTTAGTGTTGCACCCAGGCTGAATCATTCCTTCTCTTCTTTGAAAGGGCATTTAGACCTGGTGAGAGATCCAGATTTCTTACTTTCAATGAAAAATGCATTGCTTATACTTTCATTTCTCTTTTGCCACAAGCTCTGTGGAGAAATGAAACTCAAAGAGCCCAAAAAGGCCTTGGGTGGATGAAGTAACTGGTCTGCTTCAAATCCCGAGTCAGCCTCAAAACAAAACCAACCAACAGCCTTCAACTCTCAAAACTCCAGGACTCTGGCTGAATGGGAAGTTTGGGGAAATTGGGCAGCAATGTGGTAAGGTGGGAGGGCGATAACCAAGGATATCAAGGAACTCCTTCCTTCCTTCCTTCCTTCCTTCCTTCCTTCCTTCCTTCCTTCCTTCCTTTTTCCTTTATTTCTTAAAGAATTATGTGTATGTGTGTATGGTAACAGATCCTCTGGGACTGATGTTATTGGCAGTATGAGCTACCCAGTGTGGGTTCTCAGAACAAAACTCAGGTAAATCTCCTAACTTCTCAGTCATCATCTCTCCCACCCAGGAAGTCCTAGTTCTGAAGAAGTAATTTGTACTCAGAAGTTGAAAAACACATAATAAATCATAAATAAGCACTCACTACTATATTTGCATATATTAAATAAAGAGTAGGCAGCTTTCTTCTAAATCTGTAAGCAAAACAGAAAGCAGAAGAGAACTGGCTACTGTGACCACAGTATCTTTCACATATGCTGTGGCATGGATGTGCTCCCCTTCAGTAGTAAGCAAACTAATTTTTGGTGGTCAATGAGTAACTCTCCCATGTTTCAAATAGGTGAATAAGGCTAGTGGATATAATTATTTATTGTTCAGTAAAATAGTAAAATATGTTTTTCTTTTTTGTCAACTTTTTATTTTATTAAATTTATTTAGTCATTATACATTATACATCCTGACAACAGTCCTCCTTTCTCTTCTCCTTGCTCCCCTCACCACATCATATCTGTAACATTAATACCTGGCCTACATAGTGTTCTAAGAGTTGTATTTGATCTGGAAATAGTACATACTTTGCATCTCCTGAGTTGCCTGCTATTAGGAAGAAATGACATCTAGCCCCGTAGAATTCAGGAGTAATACTCTGTATAAAAAAATCTGACCTGTTTATCATTATCTATCATCCACATATGTATCACATATTATCTTATCAGCCTGCCTATCTAATTATCTATCTATCATCTATTTATCCTCTGTACTTTTCTTTACTTTTTATTTTATTTTTTAAATTTTTTCCCATATTCTTTTATTTTTTCCATTCAAAAAAATTTACATTTCCTCCCCTTCTCCCAGTCCCCTCCCACTCCCCTCGCCTCCCTCCCGCTGCTTCCTTAAAAGAGGGCATGGTGCCCAGCCCTGTGGGAAGTTCAAGGCCCTCCCCCCCCATCCCGGCCTAGGAAGGTGTGCATCCAAATCGACTAGATTCCCAAAAAGATAATACATGTAGAGGAGATAGGTCTTAGTGTCAATGATGATGGCTTCTCATTCTGCCCTCATTGGCAGCCACATTTAGAGAGTCCAGTTTGATCAAATGCTCATTCAGTCCCGGTCCAGCTGGATTTGGTGAGCTCCCATTAGATCAGGCACACTGTCTCAGTGGGTGGTCCAGCCCCTCATGGTCCTAACTTCTTTGCTCATCTTCTCCCACCTTCTGCTCTTCGACTGGAGTAAAATATGTTTGTCAAGGAAGAAAGTTGGCTTGTCCCATCACTACTTTCTATAGTTCCTGAGAGTCAGGGCAGATGAACTGCAGTTACTTCTGAAATCATTACAGTGATAGTAAAGGCCCCTTAAGGGAAAACTCCTGGACAAGAATAGAACTTCTGACCTGCCTGGAGATATACAATTCCAGCAATTACAATGCCACACAAAGCTCTCTGTCTTCCTTCATTGGGGGAAAAAAGTAGATTTTAAGAGTAGTTCCAGCATCACAGGAAAATTGAATGGAAAATACTGAGACTTTTTGCTTTTGCCGTCCTTCCCCGGACCCATTTCTGTGAGGTCAATGTCATACAGTGAGAAACTGAGAAGTACGCACGCCCAGTGTAGGAATAAATATTGACTCTGTTATGACCCTGAGTCAGTCTGCTCTTGGCAGTGTGCCTTCTGTGGATCTGGAAAAATGGGTACACACTTGTATTCACCCTTACCTAACCATTCCTGGGCTTCCAGTGATATGTCTCCCCAACCCAGATTAAGAGTCCGGCTCTGCCTATGCCTCTCTTGAGCTCTCTAACTCCAAGAACTGCTGCAGGCCTGGGATAAGAAGAGGACGGCATCATTGGTCTAGATTTTACTCTGTCTTCATCCCTGTGCCAGGCTTTACAGCCCTTATCACTGGGTCAGGTTACACGTATGCTCCAGGAAGAGGTCTATTATCTCTGGCTCAGAATCTTGGGCTTAGAGGAAGAGGCCTCCAGCTAGGGGAGGGTTGAAAGTCCTTGGGCTTAATAAGGTCTCAGAGCTCTGAAGAGAAATGAAACACAAAGTTAATCAGTAAATGAAAAGTCAGTGTCCAGATGGTGCCCCCATGGCTGCCAAGGACACTTGACCTGTTTTAGCAGCATTTTATGATCAGGAGATTGAAAGAGAGAGGGAGCTGAGGGCACAGGGATGAGAGTGGAAGGAGAAAGAAGAAAGGGAGGGAAGTAGAGACAGACATAGAGAGGGAGAGGCAGAGAGAGGGAGTGGGAGAAACAGAATGGAAATAGAATGGAAGGGGAGAGAGGCAGAAGAGGATAGAGAGTGGGGCAGGGAGAGGGGTCAGGATTGAAGTTGTTGTGTGGGTGGATGGAAGACAGGGTATGCTACTGGCCAGATTAAAAGCCTTCCATGGCTTTGTTTTAAGCTGCCAGGCTTTGCCATAGGTCAAAAGGATGAGGAAGAAATGAATGTGAACACTGACCTAAGATTGCCTTCAGCTTGGACAGAAAAGATGGTGTTGGGTTACTTTTAGCTTCCTCCTGCACTATAAAACCTGAGAAGATATACTCTTATATTCTTCTTTTGTACCTCAAACCTGTGCTGACGTCTGAGGAATAACTATTTGTGTAACAAGACATTCTTGTCAGCCTTTTTG
Organism: Ondatra zibethicus; assembly: GCA_004026605.1. NCBI lineage: Eukaryota > Metazoa > Chordata > Mammalia > Rodentia > Cricetidae > Ondatra > Ondatra zibethicus. The sequence goes on from PVIU01015780.1 coordinate 41,731, forward strand.
TCGAGGGACTCCCAGCTCCCAAAAATGACATGGAGACTTATTGTTAATTATCAGATGTTGGCCTTTAGCTTACGCTTATTCCAAACTAGCTCTTATAATTAACCCATTTCTATTAAACTTCATTCTGCTATGTGAGTTTTTACCTCTTCTACATTCTCTATTTATGTCTAACTCACTCTGTCTCACTGGCATCTCCTCCTTTCTTCCTCCTAGTGTTCCTCTCTCCACATACATAGAATTAAATCCAACACAAATAACCTTAGAAAAACTCCAACTCTGCTTCATAAACTGTCTAGTCCTGAAAGTCTTTTTGGTATCAAAGCTATGAACCTTGGTTAGGTCTGAGTTAAAGGTCCCTGGAAATCTGAGCAGTTCTGCCTCTGTGGCTTATGACTTCTTTGGGAGGAGGGAGGTTGAATGATCATGTCATAGGGATCACATATAAGATGTCTTGCTTATCAGTATTTACATTCTGATTCAGAACAATAGCCAAACTACAGAAGCAATGAAATAAATTATGGTTGGGGTCACCATAGCATAGCGAACTGTTTTAAAGGGGCACAGCACTAAGAAGGTTGAGAACCACTGATCTAGAGTCATTTCTAGGACTAGAGAGGGTGGCAGTGGGATGTGTCTTTCTGTCCCCACACCACTAACTAAACATTTCCTTATTGGAACCTTATGTATGAGACAGCCTGAATCACTCCTAATTGCCTTCAGAACAAAGGATCTCTTATTCTTGGAGAGGAGAGAAATGCGTTCACTTACTGTGGACACTGTGTCTCCAGCTTTCTCCATTCTGACTCTGTCTCCTAGAAATTCAGTCTGGATCCTTAGCACACAGAATCCTGTGAGCTGGCTCTGGTGTCCCTTTCTTCAGTGATGTCCTCAAAACTCAGAGTTGCATCATGGGACTAACTGTCCTTTGTGTAGGAGTCAAAGCATGAAAGGGTTGGTAATTACGGAAGAGGCATGTATGACGGGAAACACAGGCTGAGTGCAGGGAACCGCCCCTGAAGCAAAAGCAGTGTTTCATAGTCTCAGCGTTTACAGTTTCTTTCCTGTGGCTGAAACTCAACTAACTTGTCGGCTCTGAGATGAGTGCTGCAGGGACTGCAGAGGCTTTTGTGGGCATGCTCAGTCCCACAGACAGACTGCAGGAGGGCGACCTGGGTATGTATTTGATGCATAGTCGATGGGAACTACAGGAGCAGAGAGCTGCTTGCCAGGGACGGGAATGGAAGCAGAGGGGAGAGGAGCTGAACCTCAAGCCTGAGAGCCTGTCACAGTGGTCTCTGCAGACCCAGAGAGTGCAGACAGGAGTTTAGTTAGGGAAGAAGTCATTACATTAGTTGTTCTATTGGAGCATGTAACACTTAAATAGTTCTCGCACAAGAGAAATGAACAGTGAATTGCCATACAAAAGCTGGAGCCATGTTTTTTTGGGTTGTTTGTGTGTGTGTGTGTGTGTGTGTGTGTGTGTGTGTGTGTGTGTGTGTGTTTGGTTTCTTTCTTTGTTTGTTTTTTTCTTAGCTTTCTAGCTCACTCTTTTCCCAGGGATCTGGTAAATTACACTCTGGTGAATTACACCAAGCCCCTGTGGAACATGCTTGCTCTGCAAGTCGCACAACAAAGGCAAATTCAAATAATAACAGCTCTGCAGTGTGTAGTGACAGGAGGTGCCTGGGAAGCTGGGGATTTTTCTTTGCAGATCCACTGTGATGGAAAAGGATATAAGGAGGAGGCAGGAGGCCTGGGGTGCGCGCTGACCCCACCCAGGACCAAATCCTCTGCATTTTGAGCTCCTAGTAACTTATGGAAAAAGGATATTATAGATTTTCTACTTTAGTTCAGAAAGGAAGGGTAATTATGTTTTTGAAAATATTTTGAAAATGTCTGTGCTTCATTATATTCCACTCTTTTATAATTTTTTTCCTTCTTTTTTGTCCCTCCACCTTAATTGTTTTCATTTAGGAAAAGATACTAGATTTTGAGAAAATAAGACTGATATTTACCAAAATACCAAATTCATGACAACGTATTAATGCACATTACTTAAACAAAGTGTTCTCCTAAATGAAACATTATTATTATCATTATCACTATTATTTATTATTATTATTAACTATTGATGATGATGATGATGCTTCTGCCTGCTGCTGATTGACTTTGAGACAGTCTCATACTATTTTTCAAGCTGGCCGATAACTCCTGCTCTCTTTGTCCCAGCAGGGTTGACTTTTGTAATCAAATACTTATATGGGAACTTAGCTGTTGTGAATGTGGAGCTTCTGTCCAAAGGGCAGATGTTGTATAACTGGAGGCATTCTGCAACTTCTAACTTGTCTCTCATTTGAAAACATAGCTGTGAGTGAAGCAGGTTTTTTGTTTGTTTGTTTTCAAAACAGTGTGTCCCTGTGTATCCCTGGTTGTACTGGACTCATTCTTGTAGACCAGGCTGTCCTCAAACCCAGAGATTTGCCTGCCTGCCTGCCTGCCTCCTGAGTGCTGGCACTTTTTTAAAAAATAAAGCTAAAAATCAGCAATGCTTCCTTTCTTTGTTTATGGAGAGATCATTTCTAATATTGTTCCCTAATAAAGACACAAAAGCCATTTCCAACTATGCCATGGAAAGCATTGGATTTTAGAAGGAGATACATGTAAAAATAGTATGAGAGAGGTAGACAAAAAAATTACAGTTTTTGTATCAAAATGAAACACAAAGTATCAGATTTTATACCACTGTAAATACAGTGGGTGACCAGTAAATCTTGCTGTTGATAACGTAAATAAAATGTTATTTTAGTCTGGTGTGGACTCCTGCTGTAACCTGGTGGAAGGAAAAAAATTTATACCATTTATGAACCAAAATTAAACAAGCAGTGTCAGATTTTATACCACTGTAAATATGAAGAACTATCAATAAACCTTGCTGTATATGAACATATATATATATATATATGGTATATGAAATGTCTGGTGTGGAATCCTGCTGGAACCCAGGTGAATACATGCTTGAATTCTCTTTTAGAAGACATATAAGGGGGGCTGGAGAGATAGCTCAGAGGATAAGAGCACTGCCTGCTCTTCCAGAGGTCCTGAGTTCAATTCCCAGCAACCACATGCTGGCTCACAACCATCTGTAATGAGATCTGTCACCCTCTTCTGGCGTGCAGGTATACATGGATGGAATGTTGTATATATAATAAATAAATAAATCTTTAAACAAAAAAAGACATATAAGGTATTGTTCTTTAACACAATCCCAAATTTTAAAGTTTGATTCTTTTTTCTTTTCTGTCTTCCTTTCTTTTCAATTGACATTTTACACTTACCACACACATTTATTGGTTCATTAAGGTGATTACATTAGAAACTCCCTCAGCTATTTTCAGAAACACTGTACATTGTTGTGAACTCTATTCTACTGTGCCTTTGTTACCAGAGCTGATACTTCTTTATAGCATATATTGCCTCCTTCCTCTCTATTCTCCCAGGCCCAGTAAGAGATATTTATAACTGAATGTGTATTACAACACTGTTCACAATAACCAGCACATGGAACCTTCCTGCATCCATCAGTGAATAAGTGGGGAAAACTGTGATGCATATAAAAGAGAGGATGTGATGACGTCTTTTGTGACAGTGTGGGTAGACCTGGATGAAATTTTGAGACATGGAAAGCCTAACACTGCTTGACAGAAGAAGGAATAGCTAGGAGTATGGACAGTCTATTCAGAGTTTGTCTATTCAGAGTTTGGAAGAGTTTTAAGCACAATGCTAAACTCAGAAATCATAGGTAAGTCTAGACATTTCAAGTTTGAAGGTGTTTAGAAATATGGGGATGGGGTGTTTAGAAATCTGGGGATGGGGTGACAAGAGGAATAGAAAACTGATGAAAATCAATTTCTCACATGCAGACCAGTGTTGGAGCTGGGTAGTGAGTACATGAGAATTTAACATATTTTTCTTTATTTTTGTATAAGCTTACAAAACCCACCAGTAAATGCCTTGTTTTAAAATGTTAAAAAAAAAGAAGAGAAGAAAATGTGAGAAATGACTTATAGATTAACTGATCTTAAGGAGACCAGTGAAACAAACGGGTCATTATTGGGGAGATTAAAAGACACTTTTACTATCATTTTAGTATGAAGAAAAAATAGAAATCATGATAATTGAGTTTATAAAGCCATTTTTGTCTAATATAAACAACAAAAAAAGAAGGTATTTTACATAGTCAAAATCCAAAGGACATTATATAATGATTGCAATCCTCTAATCCTGAGCATCATCTTTCTTCTTAGTTTAAGCATCAGTTCTCTTCTGACTTGGAGATGTGTACTCACGTCAGACATTTGCTCATGTCTCCATGAAATATAGACCTATAACTCCACTCAAATTCCTCTGAGGCACATTGCAGATTCTTTCCAGTCACTTCTTTCCTCTAACTTGACATTTGTTTTTCCAGAAGCTGTTCCCATGGATCCTACAGTCTGGTAGTCATCCCACCTATCTCTCCTACACAGCTATTATCCATTCAGCTCTTTATTAAACCAATCAGAAAGGGCCTTGGCAGAGACACATCTTCACAGTGTACAAATATTCTGCAACACAGACATATATGCAGGCAAATCAACCGATGCATAAAATAAAAATAAAGTTAAGAAGAATGACAGACCTTGCTTATTTCTTTTAAATGCCCTATATCCATAAATGTGTTGGGAAGAGTTCCTTCAATTCCTATCCTGATGAGAGTTTTGTTTTTTTGGAGTACTATTAAATTTTTTCTCATGGTTTTGGTAAACTTGTTAAAATGCTCCCATATTTTATCCATTAATTATGTCAATAATTATATTTATGTGTGTGCTTACTAAATTTTTCTTACTAGGTTCTTTGAAGCTGATCCTTATGTAGTCCAGGTTGGCCCCAAACCTCCTTTGTAGACAAGGCTGGTCTTGTACTCCTGACTCTCCAACTTGTGCCTCTCTAGCACTAGAATTGCAAAAGTGTACCAACATATTTGTCTTGTTGACTGGAGCAGGAGTTATACAAACAGCCATGAGCTGTCCCATGTGGAAGCTGGGAGCCAAATTCTAGAAGAGCAACAACTGCTTTTAACCTCTCATCTCTCTTTATCTCCAACATCTTGCTCATCCCTGCCACCTCAGCCCCCACAGCGTTTCCCTCAGTCCTAACCAGTCTATTCTTAAGGAACTAGCTCCACAGGTGGTGTTTTGTTGTTATTTCTTTGTCATTCTGATCTTCACTCTTTCTGTTTCTTAGCCCTTTATTGGCTCTTAGTTCAATAACTAGAAGACTCCATGGCAACACTTCTGCTTCCCTTTTTTCTACTTTTCTGTGAGTCAAAGACATCATT
>PVIU01015781.1:0-47037 GCA_004026605.1 Ondatra zibethicus
TGAAAATATCTTTTAAAAATCTAGAAAAATACAATATTATATTCCTAAAAACAAAAATATTTTTATGAAATGATGCTCATGAAAGAATTTTGTTAACATTTAATTTCATGAATTTGCTGCCCTTCTCCTTTGTCATGACTGGATATGCATTTTTGCTGAATTTAGCAAGACCTAAGGAAGGTACCTGGGTTTCACTGTAGCGAAATTAAAGTCCATAGCATCCCTATGAATGTTCTGTGGTCACATTGCCTCGAGAGCTCTCCTTAACTATAACTCTCCAGTTAAGTTCAGAGCATAAATCTAGATTTTAGATTTACAAATCTAAAGACAATCTTTTACAGATTATTTAAGAAAACAGAACTTTTAATTATTCTTGTCTTTTTGTTGCTCATGTGAGAAATTATCATTTATACTCATACAAATTCTGCTTACTGGCTGCATTTCTGTTTACATCATTTCATTTCCCCAGAATAACAGGGTTCCATGGATATTCAGATTGTCCTGCATTGCTTTTGATCCTCTCATTCTCGGATCTTCTCTCTGTAGCAATTCTTCTTAATATATCTCTAAGCACATCCCACAACTATTTTTGATTCATTTTTCTCTTCTCTTGACTTTCCCTGTTGCTATTTCCTTAGCCATTATGGCTTTTCTTATAATTCTTCATTCTCTCCTACATCTTTAATCTCCTGTACTTACCCATTTTTTCCTCTATTCATGTCCTATATATTTTTAGTGGCAATATGATTTCTCTTTTATCAAAGTGTAAGTACCACATTAAAACTCTATTACTGGTAATAGAGTTAATGTGAAAATACAGATTACCTATAATTTATGACAAAGGAATTCTATGTCTTAGTCATGATAATGAGTTATCAATTTAATTTAAATATATTCACAAAATGATTATTGAGTTCTTTTTTATGCATCTAGTACTGAACTGATCATTACCAAATTCCTCAAAAATTTTCCTGTGAAGTTTTTATTCTGATAAAGTTATGTTGAGTCTTAAACTACAACAATATACAATATTAATGAAGGTAAATCTCTTATGGAAAATATTTTTATATCTTTATTTTTATCTTTTAATCCATTTGTTATTTTCCACTAAATTCTTGTTGAAAGAACCAAGTGTTACCAAATTCTTATAAAGAAGTATTATCACTTTAACAATAAAGAAGATTTGGTAGGAAGTTACTGAGATTCTTGATGACTGTATAACACATGACCTTAGGGTCTTTCTAGTTTGGTTCAGTGTTTTGATTTTATGAGTAAAATAAAAGAAGCCACAATACACTTTGGAAGTTATGAATAGTAAGATATCACTGGTTCTCTGCTATGTTTATAATCTAATGGAGAAAAAAGCTAATGAACATGTAGACATAGCACATTGTGATTCAGCGATGAGAAGGCAAGAAAATAGCTTTTGTCCAGAATGTTAGGAGATTGGTCTTTCCAGAAGAAATAATTTTGCTTATTTTTTAAAAGAAATTATATAATTATATATAAGGAAATGAGATGGGGGTTTATGTGTGTACATTAAATTGTGGCAGTGATAAATCAGGGAAAATAAAAATTCTAAGTCTCAGACACAAAAGAAATACTGGGAAATATTTATAATGAAATGATATTATAGCTTTGAGAGAGTAGCTATGTAATATATGAGTAGAATTCAGAGAAAAATAACCTCGGTGAGAGTAAAATATTGTAAGATCTTTGGTCTTGTGTGGCATCTTAAGAAATTTAGTTAGCCATCACCTTAAAAACCAAAGCATCACCACTGCCTAGCTAATTCCAGCACATGGGAGGCAGAGACAGGCGATCTTAGTGAGTTCGAGATCAGCCTCATCTAGAAAGCAAGTTCCAGCACAGCTAGGACTGTTACACAGAGAAACCATGTCTCAAAAATCCAAAAACATAACAAAAAAAAAGCCAAAGCATCAAAACTTACTGAGCATCCTGACCAAATATAACATCCTGAAGAATGAATTGGAGGAGTTATTCATTATCAATTTAATTAATAGGCACTAATCAATATAAATAATGAAAACTGTAGAATAGTGGTATTAACAAGTTCATGTGTCAAATAAATCACAAGAATCAAGATACAATCGAGTCTGGTAATTTGTTATGTTGATAGTACTAGTAGAACTAAGACACTTTTCTGAAGGAGATTAAAAGAAACTAGTTTCTCTTATCTAGAGACTGGTCAAGAGCAATCATGTTAATTGTTATAGAATATCATATTGTTCATCTATCAAATTGCTGATGTATGTTCATCAGTGAGAACACACTGGTACTGCCTCACAAGTGAGTTGATGCAAGGAGAGTAGTTCATTTAAATAATACTGGTTATCCAGACTCAAGTCTAAGCAATAATGGATATGGTTGATAATGGATTAGTTATTTGGCAGAGAATGTTTAATTTGTTCTGTTCTTACTGCTTTTCCAGTTTCCTCCCATAACCATCCTCTTATACTGAAAATAAAATTCTATAGATGATTTTGTATATAGTTCCTTGGGTAACATTCTTTTAAAAATTTTGTTGTTAATTTCAAGAGAGGATCTCTCAGAGCCAGGAACTCACCAAATAGACTGGACTAAGTTGGTCAGCAACCTAAGGAACCAACTTGTCTCCATTCACCAATCTGTAAACATATGTTTTGAACTTCAAATGCTGTTTATTTCATTAAGTCACTGTGATCCAGGGTTTGAAATCATTATACTGTGGCATTACAGTGCCTTTTTCTAAAAAAAAAAAAAAAAAAAAAAAAACAAGTATGCACCACAGTACCTACATTTTAAAGTGGAAACTGGCAACCAAACTCAATCTTGTGTTTGAAATGCAAGTACTTCATTAATGGAGTGATATTCCAACCCTCTTTCTGTGTATGTTTCATATACGTATGTATATTTTCCTGTGTGAAGAGGGATTATATATATACATTAGAATATACATTAGAATATAAGGTGAGTCTACATTCAATCTTTTATTTAATTTCACTGGGAGGGGAGTGACCATGCAACACAGAACTCATGAAATGGCTAGAGGAAAATTTATGGAAGTCAGTTGTCTCTTTTAACTCTTTTGGACTTGGAGGTTGATCCAGATCCTCAAGCATGGCAGCAAAACCTTTTTCCTACTGAGCCATGCTGTAGGGTCTCTTTTAATATTTGAGACAAGATCTTTCATGTACCTGGACTTCAATGATTGGTTAAACAGTCAGCCAGGTAGCCACACAGAGCCTCTTGTTTTTACCTTGCCCAGAGCTGGGGTTAGAGAAACATATGTTTTTATGTGAAAGGTGGGACTCTGAATTCATTTTTCTAATTCTGTGGGGGGAGGGGGGAAGTTTACTTAATGAGCCATCTGTGAGATGGTAAGACAACGCAAAGTTTCCCCCATCTTGTATTCTTGCTGAGTCCCTTTTAGATTTGGCTAAAGTTTTCTCTCCTTAATGGAGAATCCCATGACAAATTACCCAAATCTATTCTATGACTCCAAGGTCAGGATGACCAGCTACTTGTCTTAGCCTGTTTATGCAGGAATCTCCAGGAACCTACTATTGTTAAGTGATTATTTTAGCTTCTGTTTAAACTGCTTTTTTCTATGAAACCTCCCTCTAACCCTGGACAGGAAATGGTTGTTCCTAAAAGAAAAAAACAAAAACAAAAACAAAAAAAGGAACAACAATAACAACAACAAACCTAACCATTTCTGGACACTTGTAGACAAACCTAGGTCCCTGAATACCAGGGTGCGGTCCCAGCCTGCTGAAATAGACATTCAGTTGTCTATAGAACTGTGTCTGAGAGGCCATCTCTGGTGGGCTGCCCATAACTAGATCCCCAACTCTTTTGTTTAAGTTTTGCATAATAAAAATGATTCTTCCTGCTCCTCAGAAACCTTAACTGGGAGTCATGCCTACGGCACTTTTTCTGTTTTGATGCAGTACTCCTTTGCTTATAGTTCTTCCCAGTTACCCTTTAAGTTCACAGATACATGGGGTAAAAATCTTTCCTCTGGTATTCCTAGGAAGTGACTGAGTCTTTGGCACCCAATTTCCTTTCACCAGACCCTGTATAGCCCTTTTCTCTATTGTTTACTCTATTGCAGACATTAAAACCTTGAGGTGCCACATCCAGCTTGGGTTGCTTTAATGGTTTACCTCATCACCTAAATGCTGTACTAATGACCTTGGCTCCCCTGGAATCTACACCTCAGGATTAAGTTCTCTCTATAGCAAGTATCTAGAGCTGCTTTTTTTTTTTTTATTATGGCCCTTACTGATCCACATTCTTATTTTTTCCTTGTCTTCCTATTTATCAGTAGAAATGTGTTATTTTTTTCTGGACAAGATTAATCGTTCTCTCATTCATTTACCAAATATTTTGTTCCTTTAAGTATATCGTTTATACACATGAAACCACACTATCACTGGCATCATGTTATTCAAGAAATTATAAGCCAAATAAAACTTGGTTTTCCATAAAAAAAAAAAGATTCTTCCCAGAGTCAGCATTATTCAGTGCTGACTCCTTTTTGAGGACTATGAAGAAAAAAATCTGTTTTAATTTACCTATGTATTAACTTGTCTGTTTTCTCGCCCATCAGGCAATGGTGACATCACCTAGTATTTCTTAGAGCAAAGATATCCTGGTCATTGGAACTGCATCTTAGCTGTCTGTTGCCAATGGGGTTAATATTTATATCTTCATACCTTTATCTGTAACTTAAAAATAATCTTAAAGCTCTGTATGTAGAAAATTTAAGAATAAATGATTCTGTGCATTTAAGAAATTTGCATTTTTTACTAGCACAGAACACATTGCATATTTCTTTCAGTGGAAACTTCCTGTACCAAAAACAAATGTGTGTGTGTGTGTGTGTGTGTGTGTGTGTGTGTGTGTGTGTGTGAAAACATTAGATTTTATTTTGTCCTAGAGAAGACCTTCCACAGAAGGAGAGCCTGTGCATTAGTTGTTTGTCTAAAGTCCTTTCTCAAAACCAGTTAGGTTAAAGGAAGGTTTCAGTTTGGTGATTAGAGCAAATACATTCCAGGACAAAAATGCAGCAACTGGTTACTTTAAAAGATAGTAAAACTACCAGAATCTCACCTTCCTTTCCCTCCCATCACAGAGTATGCTGTCTTTACAGAAGGTCATTTGGGAAAAGTTAACAGAAAACTGCCTCTGAGTAATTGTTGTCTTCTTTCGCTGAATACCCACATTTGCAAGCCGCACTTAAATGCACTACAAACCTCAAAGTCATACTTACCTTTACAACTTTGACATCTCTAACATGTGATGTTTACATCTCACAAGTGGGTGAATTAAATATTACAAATATACCTGCGTAACCTTGGTACCATGACTAGAATATTTTAAAAACAGTTGAAAAATAAGGTTCTTGAACATATCATTAGTAGGTTTAATGTAAAATGCAGTAAATCAAACCTTGAAGCTAAAAATGGGTCATTTACACATCAAACTATTGAGAAATTGCAAGAGAATTGAATTGGAACCCTTGTGTATCATGCAAATTTGCATTAAATTCCATTGCTTTTCTTTCTAGTCCTGTCTCCCTTCCTCCTCCTTCCTTCCATGTTCCCTTCTGCTCTATTCCTCCATTCTCTCTTAACCTTCATTGTCTTTGCCTCTCCTTCATATGCTCTCTCTCACTTTGTCATCTTGCTTCTCTCGGCATTCTATTTCTGTTTAAATTTAAGCTGTTATATTTAAAAACAATAAAATGACTTTGAAAACAACCTCTGAATGGAGTTGTGGCGATCAGGTCCTGCCTGACATTTCTAGATGCCTGACCTTGGGCAAATTGCATAATCTCTCAGGGTTCATTGTTTTCTTCTGTAAAATGAAGTGGGCTGAAGTAGGTGATCTTTAATGTCCTGTCTTATTTCAAAATATTTTAGTATAGTGACACTGATTTCTGAATCACTGCCAACTAACCCTTTTATCATTCTATGTAAACTAGGAAAATATTGAGAAAATGACCCTATATATTATGTAAGATAAAGTATAAACATATTATTCTTCAAACTCATTTCTAAAATAGCAAAATAATTTTACTATTAATATCTATCAAATATAAAACTTTATAAGAGAAAATGCAGTTTTTCATTAAAAAACAGTGATTTGAAGCATAGAAGCTTCATATTTCTATCACGGAAATTCTATCCTTGTGTTTGAATTTTATTCAATTTTAAGACCTTGATAGCTGGAGCCAGAATGTAAATTATTAATACTAGAATTAATAGAGATCTACTGCAGAGAGAGGACCAGAATAAAATGATTTATATTTAATTGTGTTGATGTGGGTGAACTTGGATCTCTCTTCTCTTTCAATTTTAGTTCTTTTATGGCCCTGTCCTGACAATTAAATCTTGCTGCATATGATACACTGAGACAAGAGAGGCACTAAAAATGACACAAATCCTGCAAAAAGAGTTGTGTGGTTGTGGGGCAATATTGAAATCTGTGTAACTACTTTCATCATGGGAGTGGATTGCATCCTATTTGTTTTGATGAGGTATCCTAATCTAGCTGGTCTTTACCATGCTCACATTAATATGCAGATACAACTAGAATACAGAATTAAATGAAACTGAAATTTGGAAGCTAATTGACAATTTTGTCACAAAAGCTCAGGGAAACACTATTTATGGTAAATGGTAAGAGGCTAATGTGTCGTCCTAAGAAGGGGGTCAAATCAATCTCAGCTACAGTGATTTCCTGAAGTACAGTGTGCAGCAGTGTTTTTTGTATGCAAGTTGCCAGTCTCCCCCATGCCGGTGGTCCCCTCCCTGCAAACCTGCTCTAAATTGCTACCATCCATTATACACAGCAGCTGTCTGGATGGCTGCCTGGCACTGCCTTACACAGGCCATCTATTCCTGTCAGAAATATGATATGTCACTGACAAAAGCTTAATTACACCATTAATTAATAGGACAATTTTCAAAATGCATTGAAATGCAGCTTGACACTCATTAGTGCCATTTATGAATAATTTCTCCCAGGGAATCATACTCTGAAGAGCACTTTAAAACAAAATACAGTCCTAAAGGAAGCTATCGATAAATAAATATGAGTTTAGAATCTCTTTCTCCCTATTTGTGTTTCTCCTTTCTCTTGTTTATATGGCTTGTATTTTCACAATTGGGAAAAAGTACTTAAAAATTAAAATTTTGTTAACATTCTTCTCTACCTGATTTTTGCTTACTTTAGCAATCAGATCTTTTTTTTTACCTTCAGAATCTTAGCTTTTAAAATTTATCATGTCTAAAAGCTTAAATAGCAATAGCAACACATTAAACTTAAATTACCTCTGAAATATTTATCAGCATGGAAAGTATCTCTGCCACCCAATTCATCATCTGTCCTCTAGCTACAGCATGTATATTTCTCCCACTATCCATGTCATGTGCATCTCTCCCACCCCAGCCTTCATCTGTCCCCTAACCATGTCATGTGCATCTCTCCCACCCCACTCTTTTCTGTCCCCTAGCCATGAAATGTACAGCAAGAAGAGTAAATAAGAATCAAATATTCTTGAAGGGAGTTTCTAGGATTCTCACCATTTGCCTTTATTTATCTACTCAAAAATATAATAATTTTTCTAATTCATTGATTGACAATCTTCCTGCATAAATGTCTGTGTCACAGTCAATGAAAAAATGTATCACAAACTAATATGACATTATCAGACTCCTTCATATCTAAGGTAAGCAATTCAATCAGAAAACAGAAAAGGATGACAAAATAAGACCTGTTTAACCCACATTTAGAAGTTGTCAATGTGTGTAGATGTGACTGGGTTGTTGCATGTCTCCTCTTATCTTGAAATGGAAGAGAAGGTAAAAAGATAAGATCACAACCTAGCCCCTTTAAAGTTGTAGACGACTTAAACAATGATTCCTGCAATCTTATCAAGTTATATAGAAAGGTACTTCAAGTAACACATGCCATCCCCTTAAGAGAGCACTCTGTTCTTCAAATCTCATATCCTTAATATCCCTCAAATTTTATCCTGTGAGTTTATCCTGCGAGTAATGCTTCATTGGATTAAAATAATAGTGACTTTTCAGATTCAATTCTTTTCTTCAATCCACATCCATATTTAGGAATAGCTAGTTTCCTCCAGAATTAAGCTGTAAAACAGTAGTCCCTGAGAAATATACTGTTGGTTGATACTGGGAAGGCTAAGATGAGAAAAACAAAGAAAATATTACCAACTAATTTACCCTCTGCTACACTGGTAATTCTTTATAACAGCATAAATCATGAAGGTACATTTTACTATTTTACACAATGTCTCATTCATATATTCATTGAAATGTTTGGATTTATATTCTAAAAAAATGAATTCTCATAAATTGTAATATGTACGACACTTCAAAGACCATCAATTGCAGAAGTAAATCCAACCCCAACCCTTTTAATGAAGGCTCTTTAAGAATTGATTTTACTTTTCTCATATAATTTTATGCTTCCTTCACAATTTTTCTTCCACTTATGTTGAAAAACATTAATTTTATTTTATTTATTCAAAATCGAAGTTTATGTAATTTCTACTCAATTTACAAGAATTCTCTCTTAGTGATAAGCTTATAATTATATTCAATTCTCTTTAGATCGTTAAAAGCACAAGTGATTACCTATAGTAATCACCAACTATATTTTGTTTACTATTTTATTTTTTATAGTATTATATTTCATGGTAAAAGTGGTACTTTAAAACAGGGCACCTGGTAGACCATTACATTATTACAGTATTAAATTATATTATTTGAGAGTAGAGATTTGACTAAATCATCTGTTAAATAAATTTGCAGGAGAATAATAAAATATGAATGTTGCTTCCTGAAGAACAAATGTTGAAAAATGAATTACCTCTAATATATATATTCTCTACTATGCATTATATATTTCTCATATATATATATATATATACATTTGTGTGTATATGTATGTGTGTGTGTGCGTATTTAGTATTATCAACATAAACTCCAGAAAAATAGATGATATTTATCTATTGAAAGAGAAGGTATCTATACAGTATCCTTGGCAAGTTGGTTCCATTCACATCAGTTATAGTAAATAGACACCAGAATCTGTGGAGCTGATTTATTAACTGTCACCAAAGTTATTTAATAATAGAGAATATAAATGGATGTGTTTGGTGATAGAAATGGTGCCTGCTGTGTGAAGAATATTAAAATTCGATTTGGAGAATCTATCTCTTCACCGTAAGAGGTATTCAAATTCAAAGTAGTATAGAAATGAGTAAATAAATAACTTTAAGAATTGGTTTTGCTATCTTTGATTTATACGCCCTATCTCAACATTCTTGTAGTTAACCATTATTGTTCAAGTTTCAATTCTGTTGATATAAGAAAAAATACCTCGATAAAACTTATCTTAGAGGAGAAAGCATGCCCTAGAGCTTACAATTGTAGCTTACAGTCCATAACCATGGGGACATCACATCAGGACCTGCAAACCAGCACTCAGCACATTCACTGTATATAGCATAGAGAAATGAACACATATACGTTCATTTGCTCACTTGCGTGTACTCATCTCAATTTTCCTATTCATATATCATTCTGCACACACTGTCTAAGAAATGATGCAACCCACAGTGGGGGTTGGGTGGGTGTTCCTACATAATTAACTTTCTTAAAAATACCTCCCATGACATGCCTACAGGCTGACGTAATGTAGATAATCTCTCATTAAGACTCTCCTCCCAAGTAATTCACTGTTGTGTCAATTTTATGAATAAAGCGAAGTTTGAGCATTATAATCTCAGATATTTAATAATGATTGATAGGTAGTTATCAGACTTGTTAGAGTCAAGCTTGAAACTCGGTTAACCAAATTGTTTGGTTTCCTTAAGACGTCCAGTTGCTTTCTCTTCATGTCTTCGGTATCTGATTTCCCTCCTTTCTCTTACCCCTTCTACTTTATAACATTCCCCTTGTTTTTCCATTGTTCATTTGCTTCATTTGATGTAGTTTTTCACAATGTAGCTCTCACAGTTGTAGAACTTGCAGTGTAACTTACACTGGCTTGGCATTAGCAATGTACTCCTATTACCTTCCTGCCTTGGTCTCTGGAGTGCTGGGATTACAGGATATCCTTACTATGCTTGGTTATAATAGCACACTAAATTAACTATGCTGGTCTCACTTCTTAAACAGTTACTAAAACTCTAAGTTTTAGATTAATGTACAAATAGCAGAATTCAGTTCTTACCTACAAACAACAGTTTCTTAGTGAGTGCACAGTTAGTTGCTTACTTTACAAACTAAAAAATGATTTTGATTTCTATGCAATTCTTGCAGATATAGTAAGCTCATTTTGAGAACACTTTTGTTTTGCAAATGAATATGATATGAGAATGAATCTTCTCTTTAATATCTGGTTTAAGAATTACCCTTTCAAATAAATAATGACTGAGTTTATTTAGTTGAGGAAGCACTTCTGGTCTGGTCACCAGGTGCTTGATATTAGCTGTATTCTCCCATTTTTAATTACATTTCACAATCAGGTTTAGATGACGTTTCATCATTTTGAGTCTTTTACGACATTTTCACTCAATCACTGGAGTCAAACCATAAAAGATTTGCTGATTTCAAAAAGGATTTGAAAAACATTATATCATAAAAAGTATAGTGGGAGCTGGGAGATGACTCGCTGGATAAGACCCCACGTTCTTCATGAAGAGGATTCACATTTGGTTCACAGAACACACACAATGACGCATAACTGTCTGCAACTCCTGTTCAAAAGGATGAAATGCCGTACCTGGCTCTGTGGGCACCAGCTAAGAACATGGTTACATGTACGTGTATGGAGGCAAATAATCATACTCATTAAATAAAAAAATTAACAGATGCATGCCACTTTCAGTAGCTGCCAAATGTGCCTTTAATTAAGAACATCTCTCTCTTTTTTTCAGATCAAGCCAGCATTTGGGGGCAGGATTAGGGCAGGGGATTTGGGGGTGCAAATATCTTGTGAAACCAGAGTTTGTTTGTCAAATTTTAGTTGAGATGTGTCTGTGTATATATGTGTATTTGCCTTTGTTTAGTAGCATGCTTATTTGCTGAAGTAAATGTCAAAAAAATGCTCTGTCCGTCTTACTCTGACGTAGGAACAAAGTGTGGTCTATAAATCCAATGGCCTTTGTACCTAACCAATGTTTGTTGGTGAACTTTGTACTCTATGTGTAGCAGTATTTGGTTTGTGTTAAAAGTGAAAATAATGGCTGTTATTTTTCTGGCATTACTAAGATAAATTGAAAAATAATAAAGAAAAATGCCTTTAAAAATTAACATTTAAAATGAAGGATAATGATAAGCAAAAATAACTAATTCAACAAACCTGAGACTTGGAAAACACTTGGCAGTGCAGTAATGTATTTCTTGGTGTTCAGAGTCTTAAGACTTTAAGCCTAATACAAAAAAGATTAATGAAAAGTTATACTTGAGTGAACAACATATTAAAATAGTTTCTTATAATTTATTAAACGATTCTTGAAATTTCCTCTATTATTTTTATGAAATAGTTTTGATAGATAAAGAATTTGACATCCAGATATTAAATTCTTTCAATAAAGCTCCCCAGTTACAAGAAATAGTGCTAAGATTAATGTATAGATCTTACACAGGCCACAACTCTGGTGAAGTGAGAACTTTTGCCATATACTCAGGCATTTGAACACTTGGTCTCCTCTTTTTAGCGCTGTTAGGGAATTTAGAAGGCATCACCTTGCTTGAAGAAGTAGTTCATTGGAGGTGGGTGTTGAGAGTTTAAAGCATTTTCCTACTTAGAGTGCACTGTCTCTGCTTCATGCTTATAGATTTGAATCTGAACTCTCCACTTATTCCTGTGGTTGCTTGGTGCCATTCCTCCCAACTATGAAGGATTTATATACGTCTCTAGACACACTAGAAAAATAATGTTCTATCTTGCATAGGTGTTTGGTCATGATATTTTATTATAGAAAGAAAACTAACAAAACAACTTATTCAAATGATCAATAAATAAATTTCCTATATTACGGTATGGGATGAAGTAACAGTACAGTACTTCTTACTAAAAACATATTCTATATAGTGTAATTTTTAGATGAATATAGCAAAAGAGACAGCATTGTAATAAAGTATGAAATCTGTATGTTACTTGAAGTGCAATTTTAAAATTTGTTTACTTGTTTGCAGCATGTGAGCACAGTTGTATACTTATTTGTACCACAGGTGGAAAAGAAAGTTCAGTGAACATGGAGGTCGGATGCCAGTATATATGGAAGTCAATATATTTTGTCTTCCTCTTCTGATTTTCTATTTTACTTTTAGAAACAAGCTTTTCTACAATCCCAAGGCTCACTGACGATCTTGCTTGGCTGGACTAATGAGCTTTGGGGAGTACCTTTTCTCTGCTCTCCTAACACTAGGGGTCCAGATGTGTGGCTCCACTCCTAGCTTATCTTTGATTGCTTGGGACGTAACCTCAGGTCCCCATGCTTTGCACAGTCAGCATGCTGGTGGCAGAATCAACCCCTCAACCCATCAAGTTTTCTTTCTTTAACGATTTTAGCACACTTACAAGTTAGAATCCAGTAACTACAGATTTAGAAGGTAATTAACTCACAGAGAAAATGTCTTCTCAGGACAAAATGTCTGAATATTTAGCATCCCCCAGGCCTGCTGCTTCTGAAACATTTTTTTCCATGTACTAAACATGCACATTTTTCAAGGGAAAATTTCACCTTTAATGCTTGCTCTGTATTGATGACTACAGCAAATATATACAAATTCGTATACGATATATTCATGCAAATCCCTGTGTCAGTTCCTGTCTCAGTCTTGCTCCCATTCTATCATTCCTCTACCCTCAAACTCTGTCTTCATCCGTCATTCTCTTGTGCTATCTCATTTCCACTCTATTTTACTTTCACTATTAATACTTTTTTTTTATTGGAGTTGGAGAGATGGCTCAGCCCTTGAGAGCACTGACTGCTCTTACAGAGAACCTGGGTTCGACTTCTAGCACCCACAGGGCAGCTTAAAACTATCTATAAGTCTATTTCCAGAGGATCCGACACATCACACAGACATGTCCGGAAGCACAAAACCAATTCACATAACATAAATAACACTTAAAGATATATTTCGTATTATCAATGTTTTGGTCTCATGATTGGTGTTTACTAGAAAATGTCATTGCATCAGTCAGGATAAATGGCTCAGCAGGTAAAAGCGTGTATTATTAAGACGGAAGATATGTATTGTATTCCCAAAAGCAACATGCAAGCATAGAATTGATATCTATTGGTTGTCCTCTATTAGGACTTGTGTGCTGACTCTACCCAACAATGTACATAATAAATAAATACATAAATAAATGCAATTTAAAGGTTTAAAGAGAATAGCTTTGGTAAATAAAACTGTGGGAAATTGCACAGATTCTACAGAGACTAATTTTGAAGCTGTTGTGTACTTTAAACTTAGTGAGATCCTCACAAAGAAGATATGAAAATAGGAGGGGAATTGTTGGAAAATAAAATGGTGTCCACATGAAGCGTGATGAAGAGAGACATGAAAATTATTAAAGTTACCTGTAAATATGTATAAAACTCAATAATTAAAGATGGGAGCAGATCTATATTTGAGACTAAATTTACCAAACAATATTCACATTTCATGGTGATGTTATAGATATCTGATTAATATGGCCCTGGTGCACTTTGATGTTTAGTAGCAATTTTTCTGTACTGAAAGGCCATCATTTTATTTCAGTGAATTTTATTCAAATGGAAACAATCAGTCATACCTATATTCTTCATTTAGATTTGTATGAAGATGGATAAAAGTTTTATTTATGCTTTGCTTATGATATTCTTAATGAAAGATATTTTTAGTGAATTAATGAAAACAAAATAAACACATCTTCAAAAACCCTGAATGTCAAGAAATATCATATAGCATAAAATCCTGAAATATTTATAGCCATCTATTTCAAATAAAATGGGTTAATGCTTTTTTAAACTATTTATTTTAATCACATATTTTGGGAAATACACTGGTAATTAATTACATATTTACTGTACATTATTACTTAAATAAGGCAGATTGTACAATTTTTTATCTTAAGTAAGTTAGAAATGTTGATGGAAAATACATTTTTATTACCTAAAATTTTATTGATCATATTTTAGGATAATACACACACATACACACACACACACACACACACACACACACACACACATACACACAAATGCTGTGTCTGCCTGGTTAGCCCCTGCTTACTATGTCTGTAGCATTCAGACAGGAGCATTGGTTCCTCTAGAAAGTCGGTAACGGACTGTTATTTGTGAGCTGCCATGTGGCTGTTGAGAAGCCAATGAGGGTCCTCTGCAATAGCAGTCAGTGCTCTGAGCCACTGAGTAATCTCTCGAGTACCTACATATAAATTTTAAATGATATGCTTATATTATACTATTGTATTGCCTTTACATAAAATTCATTTTAGGAGCTCACGGAAAACACACAAACTTTTGTTTATTTCCAAGTCTTTTTTGTAATTTTGTTGATTTTTTTTTTGTTGTGGGAATTCCTTTTCGCCAATAGTTTTTTTTTTTTTTTTGTACCACTCTTAGAGCATGGCTTCTTGTGTGGGCGTGATCTCTTGTAAAGAAAAGGAAAGGTCTCTACCTCTTTTTGAAGGTTAGAGCAGAAACAAGCTTCTGCTTTTGTTCACATTTCCCCAGAAGAGAGTGGCAGGACAGGGCAGCATCCACCTTGTCCAGTATTCTGAGTCTGTGTTTCCCTTTGAATCCCATTTTCTTTTGTATCCCTATAATAAAGACAGTTTGTAACTCACACATTACCCCTTGCTTTAATTAATATAAACTGTGATTCACTAAATGGAATGAACTGCACAGGTAGAGAAATACCAGGCCAAGCGGTACATAACTTTAATCCCAGCCCTTGCGGGGCAGTGGCTATTTCCCTTAGTCTCTAGGAAACATCTTACCAAAACGCCTGTAAGCAACAGCAATAAATTCACTGGCTTACTAGTATATATTTGTATTAATTTATTGATTTGGTCTAATGTTGGTGTCCAATCTTATGTAAATAGACATCTTGCCATATCTCCTCTCTAAAAGTCATACAAAGTATGTGTAAATAGTTAACTGATACTTAACCTTTATTAAATGAGATACATATTATCAAAAGACTCATTATATTTTAAAATAGTATGTTATAACAGGTGGTGGTGGTTTATACCTTCAATCCTAGCTCTTAGGAGGCAAGGGCAGGCAGATTTCTATTAGTTCAGTATCAGCCTGGTCTACAGAGCAAGTTCAAGGATGAT
Organism: Ondatra zibethicus; assembly: GCA_004026605.1. Lineage (NCBI taxonomy): Eukaryota > Metazoa > Chordata > Mammalia > Rodentia > Cricetidae > Ondatra > Ondatra zibethicus. Next base: position 15,409 of record PVIU01015781.1, read on the forward strand.
ATGGTGGATACACAGAGAAAACCTAGAGAAAAAATATATTATAAGAATAATAAAGCATTAGAAACATAGTATAATATATGTGTCCTGGAATCATAAAAAGTGGCAATAATAGGACTTTATATTTTAAATAGTAACAGAACTTATTCCTATTCTAAATTCTAAGCCATATATTTCATAGAAAATTCTTAAATGCAAATCAAGTACTCAGAGATTCTGAAAATGATGCAGCAGTCTTTCTCTTCTACTGAGATTCAGAATATGTACAACACCCAGAATTGGAATTTTAAAAATACAAAATGTTTGCCTCAGCTAAAGGAAAAAACAAAAATGTGACAAGTTTAAAGGCTATTTCTAAGGTCATCTTGCACTGAACTAAATATATTTCTGGGATACAGTCTAGATTTTTGTGATTGCATGGGTACTTAGGTCATGATTTGTTACCAAAATGTACAAATGCTGTAAAAGAACTTTAAAGAATGTTCAGTAGCTTGTTAAGTCTCATAAAGACTGGATGTTGATGTTTTAAAGGGAGAAGAAAATTCTACATGTGTGTTGAATACTAGTTATCCATTCTTTAGCTGTCTCTTCAGAAATTTGTAAGAGATGATATAACAGTTTCCTCATGTCTCTTGTAGGTTTCATAAAACTTTTATACTTAATTTTTTGTATATTACATAGGATTTTTTGTAAAAACATTAAGATTAGAGGTTTTGTGTTGTAATAGAAAAGTGGTTATAACAAACTGACATATACTTTGATAGATAAAATAAGTTAAAACGGAATAACGCTATGTGAACTCACTGACTTGCTTCCTTAGAAAATAACAACGAAGGCAAATAAAATAAAGAGATGTAGATGGCACACTACTTGAACTGTCCTACTTTTCTATAGCATTGTATGCTAGCAGTAGTTGGTGTACTTCCTTTTCAAATCATACATGGCACCAAACTATTCCCTTATGTGGTTGTTTTCGTTCCATTAGTAACCACCAGTGCCTTGTGGACCCCTTCCATCGGCCCTGATAGTCACACCAACAAGAATTTATGGACGTATTATTGAAAACTTATGCAAACTGTGTCAAGGTTAGCTTTTTAGGTGCATTTATGTTACTATGATGTGTTGTCTAACAAACTTTTATGTGTTCACTTCTTCTAGTCATTAAGGGATTTGAGAACTGTGAAAGGTTTTGAAATTATGACTATTGACAGTATAAACTTATTAGATGTAACAACAATGTACTCTTAATAAAATTATGCTACAAGCGTTCACTTTGAATGTACAGTTACCATTCAGGGAATGTATTCTGAGAAATCTTGAAACATAGACATCCTGAACCAGGTGTGCTACAATTTTCCTGAGACGTAATAATTATAGAAATATTTTTATTTGAAAAAAATAATAATCACAACAAGGTTTAGAGGTAGATGAATAAGAGAATAGAATTCATATAAATCAAGCAAAATAAAAATGAAATCAGATAAGTAGGAATAGTTCAACACTGAGATATTCAATAATTTAAAATTATCAGTGTCAGAAGTACCATAGAGTATCACAAATATTTAACTTGTAGATATATTGCCTATGTCTAGTATTAAATTTTAATATTTTACAGTAGACCCATTAGATAAATTACTTTACTACCTCAAGGACATGGTGTCCTCTACACTGTTACTTCCAAAATACTCATTTATCAAGCATATCTGATGTTAAAGAATGTAATATTCCACATATTATTCAGATCTGAATTTTCTTTAAGAGCAACTATTTTTCAAAATAGGATAGCATTATTTTTCCACAAAATCTGAAATACATTATGCTTTCCATCTAAAACAATTTGTATCATGTTTAACTTAATGTAATAATAATTTCATATTATTAATATCTGAAAGATAATAGGCTTGTCATTAAACTTTGATACTATAATGATATCGGTAGAGGTCATATATATAATATTTTACATAGGTGGATGTGACTCTCTATTATAAGCTTTATTTCCAGATTGGTGAATTAAAATTTGATAACATATTTTTTATTTTAGCATTTGTATTTCTATTTTTATTTAGCATATTGAATACACTCAGTTCTTAGAATCAGAGTAAATGAAACATAGGAAGAACTATGTGAGTCTCATTCAACTTAGCACTTCATGTAATAAAAAGCAGGAATATAGAATGTTAAGAAAATTTGCAATTCAATAAGACAGAAATGGTTTTGTGGAAAGAGCTTACATACATACTGTATTAGAGTTCAGCAATCTGGAAGGTTCATCATATAAATCAGAAAAGAACTCAGGTTTATATATAATACAGACTATTCTATTTTAAGGTCATTGCAAGGATTCAGTGTTATTACAAGAAAACCTAGGCCTACCGAAGCTATACGAATGAAAATGAAATTCATGTCCTAAAGGCAAACACAGAGGGGAAATAGCAAAACTGAAAATTAAAAACAATAAAATTAACAAAACAGACTGTCTCCGGGAGGCTGGACACATTATGTTTTTGACCCAAGAAAACTGTAGGATAAGGGCAGTTTGCTGAAGGACAAATACAGAAAAAAAATTGTATAGAAAAATAAATTTTTCTGAGGGAACATAAAACATCTGGGGACATAGCTATACTCAGCTGACCACAGGGGGCCATTCAGTCCAAGACAGTCTCTGATAGCTAGAGAAGCAGAACCACAGCCAGTCAAAGGCCAGAGATCCAATCAGAGAAATGTCAGTTTGAAAAATAGTGAGAAATAGTAGCATGTGGGAACCACGTTCCCAAAACTCCTTGGTATTTGCCTGGATGAAAACATAATGACTTTAGCGAAGGGGCCATTTTCATTTTAGACTCATTCAGGGAAAAATCAGAAACTAGTGATGGAGTAGATAAGGGTAGCTAGAGGGACTGTCCTCAGTGATGAGCAGAGATAATGACAAAGAGAGGATAATGTGTTTTACTATCAAAAGATAAATCATGTACATACAAGTAACTTTATTCTGACTGAGTGATATATATATATATATATATATATATATATATATATATGTAGTGTGTGTGTGTGTGTGTGTGTACAATTAAAGACAAAGCATCCAGAAAGGATTGAAGGCAGGTGAGAGGAGGAAAATAGCTAAAAATTATGTAATTATACTTTAGTTTCAGAGAAAAATTTAAAAAGATGAAATTGAACATACCAAGGAATAGAAAGTACTGATTAACATGATTTAATTTTCAGAAATTATTTTAAAACCTGAAAGCTTATCATATAAAGGTGAAATAGCAATAAAAGGCAAGACTAATCCTATTTGGCATTGACCAGACATAGCTAAACAAATTACAAATTGTTCACTATGTGATATATGTCAACACAGAGAAAGAATGTGAAGCTCCAACAAGTAAGGGAAAGTGAGGTAAGAGGAACCTGGAATATCAGAATTCTTAAACTGAAATCTAAAATGAATGACTTTGGAGATAAGGAGAATTAATTTGGGATTAAAGAATCAAAGAAAGTTATTTTAATTGGTTGTTACAGTGATAGTTCTTAACATTAGTTTAGGAAACACCTTGTAGGCTCCCTGATAAAACAAGCAATCAGTGACATTTTTTCATTTGTTTCTAATTTATAATGGAAAAGAAGAGCCTTCTGTGAGTCATTATGTGGTTTCCAATGAGAGATCAATCCATAAATAATGATCGGCCTCATTTTAGAATTTCAAATGTGTCCATTTTTACTTAAATTGAATACAGCTTCATTAATTAAGTAATTGAAGTTAGTGAGTGCTTTATTTCAAATGAATAAATAGATTTAGCATGGACTATATGGGTTTTCACCTTTTTGTTTTCAAAGTGAAACACAAATGATGAGCTACTGACTTTCTTACTAATAATACCAAGTTTATTCGTCTTTCTTTTAAGTGTTATCAAAGGTTTTCTAAGAGATTCCTTTGAGAAGTTTTGTATTTGATGGCTCAAAATCTCTCATGAAGCATCTCTCATTGTTAACTCACTGGCTAGGAAATCCTTCAATATCACTTGGTCCTACAGCTTAAACATAGACGTGGGTATTGGTGTACCATCTCACCTTACCTCAGAGGTGCTGCTGAAATTTAAAACCAAAGAGTCTATTTTTCTTTAGAACTCAAGAATTCCCTAAGTTATATTGATTTGTGCATGATGTTCCGTTGTTAGTGAAGGTTTTTGGTGAGCTCAGGGAATGCCCCTGAAGAAGGGAAGGAAGAACTGTAGGAGTCAGATGGGTCAAGGGCACCACAGGAACATGGCCCACATAGTCAAATAAGCAGGGCTTATAGAGGATCAAAGAGACCTGAGAGACAGAGACTTTATTGGTCTGAGCTCTGTCCTCTGCAAATAAACTATGGTTGTGTAAGCAGGTGTTCTTGTGGGAATCCTAACAAGAGTGAGGGTGTCTCTGACTACTTTGCCTGTTCTTAGGACACTTCTCTCCCTATTATGTTGCCTTGTCCAGCCTTGATATGAGGGGTTTTGCCTAATATATTGTAAATTGTTATGCAGTGTTCAGTTGATAACCCTGGAAGGCCTGCTCTTTTTTGAAGGAAAACAAAGGAGGAGTGAATCTAGGGATGAGGGAATGTCTTTGCGGGGGGGGGGGGGCGGGGACGCTGGTAGAAGAGAAGGAAATGGAAGCTGGTAGGGATACAATATATGGGAGAAAAATTAAAAAATGAAGACATATCTTAAACTAAGTAAAAATTAGAAATGGGAAAGCTATATGTCTATTTAAATCAAAAATATATTTCAAAAGAGAATTGAAGAGTGCCTTTGACTTTTATACTCCCAATACTCTTTATTATTATTATCATTATTTTTATTTTACGTACTAACCATAGCTTTTTCTCCTTCCTCTCCCTCCCATTTGCTCCCCCAACATCCTTTCTAACCCTTCTATCTACTCCTCAGAAAGGGCAAGGCCTCCCATGGTAGTCAATAAAGCATGGCATATTAAGTTGAGGCAGGACCAAGCTCCTCCCCCCGTATCAAGGCTGAGTAAGGCATCCCACTGTAGAGAATTGGCTTCAATAAACCAGCTCATAGGCCAAAAGCAGATCCTGGTTTCACGTCTAGGGACCCCAGAAACAAACCAAGCAGAGAGAATGCCTGAACTAGCCTTCTCTTGTTATCAGATTGGTGACTACCCTAATTGTCATCATAGAACCTTCATGCAGAAACTGATGGAAGCAGATGCAGAGATCCACAGCCAAGCACTAGGCAGAGCTCCCTACACCTAATAGTCTCTATGAGATCATGTCACTACCAATAGCCAACAGACTTGGGCCTGGAATGCTCTCTAACTGGACCTGGAGCTGAATGGCACCGTGTCACTCATTTCCCAAGACTATCTCCATACCCTGTCCAGTGGTGACTATGGACTGAGTTAAAATGTCAGAGCTTACCTTGCTCAGCCTCAGTGGAAACTTTTGTGAGGTGACTGAGATGTGGGCCTAGCTCTTCCTGTCTTCAAGTGATTGTGAGCACTTGCTAACATATGTTTTTGATTTACACACAAATTTTAGTAAGATGACATGTTTCAATTATGTCTATTTCCAGTTCACAAACTATAAAATGCTTTACAAATCCATGTGACTTTGATGCATTTTTCTACTGAACATCTCCTGGGTTATAAGTAATTGTGAACTCAAGTCTCAGTAGAATTTTAAATAAAACTTTTAAAATAGTGCATTATAAAAAGTGGAATTGGAAAGACTATACAATGGCCCAGGTCTCCATTGTTGCCTAATAATATTGGCTATCTAAAGTAATTCAGAAATAGAAAATATACATAAAATGTTTTATCCATTGCTTTAAAGTGAAAACAAACTAGTACTTTAAATTTGTTCCAGAGATCAAGCCACAATTCTACATTTTCTATATTATTTAAGTTAGAAATGTGGCCTAGGGCCCTGTTTCTTTGGCATGAATTTGACTTATTCATATGTCTACATCATTATTAAAGTAAAATAACACATGCATCATTGAGAACTCTATGGGCAATAAAATGATTTGTTCAGTTATGTGAAATTTCTCTTAGCTGTTTCTTTAGAATTTAAAACCAAAACCAAAATCTCCTTTTAACGAGGAGAATACTAGAATTTTATTAATGTTTTATATTGTATTTCTACAAAATAGCAAAAAGATAAAATCATGATGCCATATCTTATGACCTATACATTTTGTCAAAGTGCAAATTATATTTTTATATGCATAAATTCTTTCCTATGATTCTCACTAACACTGACATATAAATCCATCTGCATGTTGTCTACCAAAATAATTTAGGAAATTACATTAATACTAACTAAGTTTTTTCTTAGCTATTGTTTAGTTACACAATTTTCAGTAGTTTGTTGGCATTGCCTACTGGCATTTGTCAGGTGACTGACTTAGGATACTGCTGCATCCTGACCTCAAGATTTCTGAAACCAGCTGTTGACTATTGAGCCTTTTCTCTATCCTCTTTTACACTTTCTTTTTTCTTTTTACCCCTCCTCTTCTCCTACACCTCTCTTCTTCCTTCCCTTTAGTTTTTGATACAGCTTTTTCCTCTTTAAAGAATTTATTATTTTCTAAAAAAGAAAGCAAACTGTCTTTTTTTTATTATACATACCAATCCAAGTTCCCACTCCCTCCCCTCCTCTTATTCCCTCCACTCCTTCCCACCGCACCCCCATCCACTCCTCAGAGAGGGTAAAGCACATTGCTTTGGGGAAGGTCCAAGGCCCTCCCTACTATATCTAGGCTGAGCAAGGTATTCATCCAAAGGGACTAGGTTACCAAAAAACTAGTACAAGCAGTAGGGATAAATCCTGGTGACACTGCCAGTGGCCCCTCAGTCTGCCCCAGCCATGTAACTGTCAACTACATTCAGAGGGACTAGTTTGGTCCTATGCTTGTTCCTTCCCAGTCCAGCTGGAGTTGGTGAGCTCCCATTAGCTCAAGTAGACTGTTTCAGGGGGTGTGCCCATCATGGTCTTGACCTCTTTGCACATATTCTTATTTCTCCCACACTTCAACTGGACTTTATGAGCTCAGTCCAGTGCTCTGATACAATATCTGCCTCTGTTTCCATCAGTTTCTGGATGAAGGTTCTATAGTGATATTTAAGATATTCATCAGTCTGACTACAGGTCAAAGCAAGATTTGACCCCCCCTCTACTCTATTGCTTAGGATTTTAGCTGGGTTCATCCTTGTGTATTCCTGGGAATTTTTCTAGAGCCAGCTTTCTTGTTACCCCTATAAAGGCTCCCTCAGTCAAGATATCTCTTTCCTTGTTCTCATCTTTGTCTTTTCTCCATCTCAATTATCCTCTTCCCCCTTCCCTTCTCTCCTCCTCTTCACCTTCCACTCTCCCTTCTCCTCCTATCCCCGTGCTCCCAATTTTGTCAGGCGATCTTGCCCATTTCCACTTTCCGGGTGGATCTACATATGTTTTTCTTAAGATTCACCTTATTAGCTTCTGTAGGATCATTAACTATAGGCTCAATGTCCTTTATTTATAGCTAGTATCCATTTATGAGTGAGTACATACCATAGTCATCATTTTGGGTCTGGGTTAACTCATTCAGAATAGTGTATTCTAGTTCTATCCCATTTTTTGCGTGCAAAATTCAAGATGTCATTTATTACTGCTGAGCAGTACTCTAATGTGTAAGTGTGCCACATTTTCTTTATCTATTCTTCAGTTGAGGGGCATCTAGGTTAATTCCAGGTTCTAGCTATTACAAATAATGCCACTAATAGTTAAGCAAATGTTTTTGTATTATGATTGAGCATCTTTTGGGTATATACCCAAGAGTGGTATGGCTGGATCCTGAGGTAAATTACATCCCAATTTTCTGAGAAACTACCATACTGATATCCAAAGTGGTTGTACAAGTTTGCATTCCCACCAGCAATGAATGATCCTCTCCAGCATAAGCTATCATTGGTGTTTTTGACCTTAGCCATTCTGAAAGGTGTAAGGTTGTTTTGATTTGCATTTCCCAGAAGGTTAAAGATTTTGAACATTTCTTTAAGTATATTTTTGTCATTTGAGATTCTTCTGTAGAGAATTATCTGTTTAGTTCTGCATCCTATTTTTTAATTAGGTTATTTAGAATTTTGATGTCTAATTTCTTGAGTTCTTTATATATTTTGAAGATCAGTTCTTTGTCTGATGTGGGCTCGGTAAAGATCTTTTCCCATTCATTAGGGGCTACCTTTTTGTCTTATTGACTAGGTCCTTTGCTTTACAGAAGCTTCTCAGCTTCAGATCCCATTTACATATTGTTGCTCTCAGTATCTGTGCTACTGCTGTTATATTTAGGAAGTGGTCTTCTACACCCATACATTGAAGACTACTTCCCACTTTCCCTTCTATTAGGTTCATTGTGGTCGGATTTATATTGAGGTCTTTAATCCATTTGGACTTGAGTTTTGTGCATGGAGATAGATACGGATATTTTCATTCTTGTACATGTTGAATCTAGTTATGCCAGCATCACTTGTTGAAGATGTTTTCTATCGTATATTATATATTTTCAGCATTTTTGTAAAAATCAGGTGTAATATCCTGGTCTTCTATTCAATTCCATTGGTCAACCTCTCTGTTTTTATGCCAGTACCAGGCTGTTTTCATTACCGTAGCTCTGTAATAGCACTTAATGTCAGGGATGGTGATGCCTCTGGAAGTTCTTGTATTGTACAGGATTGTTGTGGTTATCCTGGGTTTTATTTGTTTTTCCATATGAAGTTGATTATGGTTCTTTCAAGGTCTTTAAAGAATTGTGTTATGATTTTGATTGGGATCGCAATGAATCTAAGGATTGCTTTTGGTAGATTTGCCATTTTTATTATGTTGATCCTACCTATCAAAAAACATGGCAGATTTTTCCATTTTCTGGTATCTCCTTCCATTTCTTTCTTCAAAGACTTAAAGTTCTTGTTGAATAGTTCTTCACTTCTTTGGTTAGTGTTACCCCAAGATATTTTATGTTTTTGTGTGGCTATTGTAAAAAGTGATGCTTCTCTGATTTCTTTCTCAGCTTCTTTATCATTTGTGTATAGAAGAGTTACTGATTTTTTGAGCTGATCTTGTATCCTGCGACATCACTGAAGGTATTTATTAGTTGTAGGACTTCTCTGGTATTTGCAAATAATGAAAGTTTGACTTCTTCCTTTCCAATTTAAATCCCCTTGATCTCCTTTTGTTGTCTTATTGCTCTAGCCAGAATTTCAAGAACTATGTTGAATAGATATGGAGAGAGTGGACAGCCTTGTCTTGTTCCTGATTTTAGTGGGATCACTTTGAGTTTCTCTCCATTTAATTTGGTGTTGGCTGTCGGCTTGCTATATATTGATTTTATTGTATTTAGATATTTTCTTGTATCTCTGTGCTCTCCAAGACCTTAATCATTAAGAGGTGTTGGATGTTGTCAAAATCTTTTTCAGCTTCTAATGAAATGATCATGTGTTTTTCCTTTCAGGTTATTTATATGATGGATTACATTGATAGATTTTTGTATGTTGATCCAGCACCTCTTCTCTGGAATGAGTTGATCATGGTGGATGATTTTTTACATGTGTTCTTGGATTCAGTTTGCCAGTATTTTATTAAGTATTTTTGTATCCCTGTTCATGAGTTAGAGTGGTCTGTAATTCTCTTTCTTGGTGTAGTCTTTGTGTGGTTGTGGCATCAGGGTAACTTTAGTCTCATAAAATGAGTTTGGATATGTTCCTCTGTTTCTATCATGTGGAACACTTTGAGAAGTATAGGTATTAGCTCTTCATGGAAGTTCTGGTAGAATTCTGCATTAAAACCATCCGTCCCTGAACTTTTTTTTTTTGTTGTTGTTGGGAGGTTTCTGATGATAACTTCTATTTCCTTGCAGTTTATAGGTCTATTTAAATTATTCACCTGCCTTGACTTAATTTTGGTATATTGTATTTATCTCGAAATTTATTCATTCCTTTTACAATTTCCAATTTTGTGGAGTACAGGTTTTTGTTCTATGACCTAATAGTTCTCTGAATTTCCTAAGTGTCTGTTGTTATGTGCCTCTTTTCATTACATTTTGTTAATTTGCATGTTCTCTCTCTGCCTTTCGATTAGTTTGGATAAGGGTTTGTCTATCTTGTTGATTTTCTCAAAGAACCAGCTCTTTGTTTCCTTGACTCTTTGTATTGTTTTCTTTGTTTCTATTTTGTTGATTTCAGCCTTCAGTTTGATTTTTTCCTGTCTTCTACTACTTCTGGCAGGGTGAGTCTGCTTCTTTTTATTCTAGAGGTTTCAGGGGTGCTGTTAAGTCGCTAATATGAGCTTTCTCCATTTTCTTTACATGGACACTGCTTTCCTCTTGGCACTGCTTTCATATTGTCCTATAGGTTTGGGTATGTAGTACCTTCATTTTCGTTGAGTTCTTGTAAGTATTTAACTCATTGTTTATTTCTTCCTAGACCCAGTGGTGGTTCAATAGTTCACTGTCCAATTTCCATGAGTTTTTAGGCTTTCTGAGAGTAGTGTTATAGGTAAATTCTAATTTTAATCCATGGTGATCCAGTATGACACAGGTGTTACGCCCCTTTTTTTGGATGTTTGCTTTGTTACCAAGTATGTGGTCAATTTTAAATAAGGTTCCATGAGGTGCTAAGGAGAATGTATATTCTTTTGTATTTGGGTGGATTGTTTTATAGATATCTCTTAAGTCAATTTGATTTATGACCTCTGTTAGTTCTCTTATTTCCCTATTTTCTCTCTGGTTGACCTGTTCACTGAGGGGAGTGGAGTGTTAAAGTCTCCTGTTATTAGTTTTTGGGGTTTGATGTGCGATTTAAGTTTTAGTAATGTTACTTTTACATATGTGGGTGTTTTAGGGGCATGGATGTTCAGGATTGAGACTACATCTTGATGGATTGTTCCTGTTATGAGTACAAAGTGTCGTTCTCCCTCTCTTCTGATTGACTTTACTTTGAAGTCTATTTTTTGTTAGCTATTATAGCTACATCCGCTTTTTTCTTAGTTCCATTTGACTGGAAAACCTTTTCCCAAATCTTTACTCTGAAGTAGTGTCTGTCTTTGAGGTTGAGATGTGTTTCTCATCCAGAAGGCTGGATTCTGGTTTTTTTATCCATTCTTTTAGCCTGTGTCTTTTATAGGTGAATTGAATCCACTGATATTGAGAGATATTAATGACCAATAGTTGTTAATTCCTGTTAATTTTTTGGTAGTAGTGTTTCTGTGTTTTCCTTCTTTGGGTTTTGGTGGTATGAGGTTATCTGTTGCCTGTAATTTTTGAGTGTACTTAGCTTCCTTGGGTTGGAGTTTTCCTTCTAGTACTTTCTGTATGGCTGGGTTTATGAATGTATTCTTTAAATATGGTTTTGTCATGAAATATCTTGTTTTCTCCATCGATGCTGACTGAAAGCTTTGCTGGGTATAGTAGTATGAGCTTGCATCCCTGGTCTCTTAATGTATGCAGCACATCTGCCCAGGACCTTCTGGCTTTCATGGTTTCTATTGAGAAGTTGGGTGTAATTCTGATAGGTCTTTCTTTATATGTTATTTGAGAATTTTCCTTTGCAGCCTCAATATCCTTTCTTTATTCTGTATGTTTTGAGTTTTTGTTATTATATGGCAAGGGGACTTTTTTTTTTTTTGATCCAATCTATTTGGTGTTCTGTAAGCTTCTTGTACCTTCATAGGGATATCCTTTAGGTTGGGAAAGTTTTCTTCTATGATTTGGTTGAATATATTTTCTGTGCCTTTGAGCTGGAGTTTGTCTCCTGCTTCTGTCCATATTGTTCTTAGGTTTTGTCTTTTTATGTGTCCGAGATTTCCTGGATATTTTGTGTTAACAATTTTTTGAATTTAATGTTTTCTTTGACCAATGAATCTATATCTTCTATAGTATCTTCAACACCTGAGATTCTTTCTTTTGTCTCTTGTATTATGTTGGTTATATGTAGGCCCATATTTCTATATAGTATGGCAGCCAAGATATCAAGCCATAGTTCCACACCTGAAGTGGTCACATAACCTTCCAGACAGGGTGTCACTACCTAACAAAAGGTCAAGATGTTGTTTTACTCCTTTCTTTGTAATTTGGAGGAGGCCCGATAGAGATGCTAATTCAAGCCTATGTGCGAGCTAGCATATACAGTAGCAAGGTAGATGTGGAGCTGACTAAAAGACATTCACCTGGTTACCTAGGAAACAAAATTCTAATGATTCTACCCCTCAGTTTATGTTTTGATATATAAGGCGGTTTGGAGAATAAAGTGGAGGAGTTCTTCAGGACGTGAACTCAGGATTTCATGAGGGATCATGGAGAATCTCCCTCCCGATAAAGCCATGTTAGTTGTGTCTTTATTCCCATGCCTCCACGCCGGTCTAGAGAGATAGTTTATGTTAGGGTCTGGTGCAGAGAAATAATTTATGGTCCAGGCTAGCACCAGGCCCCTACAGTTATAGTTGTCTCTGTAGTTCCTGTTTATTTACACAGATTTTCCATATCCAGAATCCCCTCAGTTTGTGTTTTCTTTATTACCTCTATTTTAGTTTTCAAGTTTTGAACTCTTTGCTTCACTTGTTTATTGTTGAGGGATTTATTAATTTCTTACAAATTTTTGTTTGTCTTTTCCTCCGTTTCGTTAAGAGAATTTTTCATTTACTCTTTAAAGGTCTCCATAATTTTCATAAAGTTGGGTTTAAAGTCATTTTCTTGTATTTCTTCTGGGTTAGGATGATCAAGTCTTCCTGTTTTTGACCACTATGTTCTGGTGTTACCATGTTGCTTTTTAGGTTTTTGAATGAATTCTTGCATTGGTGCCTATTCATCTCTTCCTTCAAATAAGGCTGGCAGTGCCTTTGCATCTGGTCCAATCCCTGCAGGGTCTGTCTGAGTCTTTGTGGATTGTTCTTGGTCTGCTCTGTACTGTCAATGTCGGTCTCAGGGAGCCTCTGAGGTCTCTCTAGGCCTACTCTCTTGGTCTTCTCTCCTGGTTCACCCTCTTGGTCCTCTCTCTCTTGTTCCCCTCAGTATTGTCACAAGCTCTTGGTCTCCTCAGTATTGTAACAAGCTCTTAGTTTGTGGGCGGGATGGGGTCAGTAGCTTGCAGGGTCCAGTGGATGGGGGTGGATATTGGGGGAGCCTACCTGCAGGAAACTTTACTGCTGGTTGGCTAGAGAATCCAAGGGAGTAGGGGATGGGCCCAGGATTTTGTCCCACTGTGGAGGTTCTAGAGTGTGGGTTGTCCCCTGCATGGCTGTTCACTTATCCCTTAGTCCCCTCAGTATTGTAGCAAGCTGTTTCAGAGTTCCACCGAGGTTGCAGAAGAATTGGCAAGTTTGGAGGCAGGATGGGGATAGTAGCTTGCAAGCTCCAGTTGATGGGGGTGGTATTGGGGAAGCCTACCTGCAGAAAACTCTCCTGCTGGCTGGCTATAGAAGCCAAGTGAGTTGGGGGAGGGGCCTGGTGTTTTGTCCCACTGTGAATGTTTTAGAGTGGGTTGCCCTGCCACGTGGCTGATCACTCACCTCTTAGTCCCCTCAGTATTGTAGTTAGCAGTGTTTCTGAGTTCTACTGAGGTTGCAAGAGGATAGGCAAGTTTGGGGGTGGGATGGGTCTCTCAATACAGTTTTAAATTGGAGTCTTGTACATTTTATGCAATTGAAGTCAATCTGAGCTACATCCTCAGCCTGTGAATTTCTTTTTCATATGTCTAATAAGTATTTCTTTTACATTGGTTTATTCATCTTTAACTTTTATTTTACATATTTTAAAATGTGTTTTGATAATTATGTTGACTTTTAATTTTTTACCCTAATAAAAGTAATTAAGGGTGTGCTAAATAAAGTTTTTAAAAAATGTATCTTTAAATACACTCTCCATCACCCAGTGCAGTTAAATTTAAATTTAAAATTTAGAAATAAATATGTCAATATAATAGTCTCTCCAATTTGGAGTAAAAATGGTTACATGTCATAATGTTTATAACATATTTCTGTATAGGTAGTAGATACAACTTCATTAATTATAGACAGTCATTAAAGATTGAGGAAAATATTTAGATCATTCAGGATAAATGATTTCATTTCAGTATTTTTGAAATCTGGTGTGCATTATTAGCCCTATTTAAGTAAAAAGAAACAGGGTAGTGAAGCTATCAACCTATACAGCTTTTGAGAGGGCAGGCATGAATAAGAAGAAAAGAGAAAGCTATACTTTTACTATTAGTGCTTTGGAAAATTAGCAGGCTAACAATGGAAGTCTGCAAGAAGCAGCATGGGAAGGAAACAAGAAGAGAAAAAAAGAGAAGGGGTTTGGAAAATAAAAAAAAAACCATGATTGCTTTAATTGTTGTAAGAAATCCTATGGACAAAAATAACATAAATAAGGACTGGATCATTTAGGCTCCCATTTAGAAAGCAGAGTCAATAATGGTAGAAAAGGTATAGACACAGGTTCAGGAGGCAGCTGACCACATTGCACGCATGCTGAAGACATCAGGGAGAGATGAATATGAGGGCTCACCACTCCCTCTTTCCTGTAGTCAGTCTAGGAACACTTTCAAATTCTTCAGTGATTATCTCCAAACTGAGGTGAAGTATGCTTTCTCAAACTTTTCTGGAAATATCAGACCAGAAGCATTTCCGTGGTGATTCTAATCTATATCAAATTTACAAGAATAACCATCACAATGGATTTCATTCAATTTTATAATATAGAAATATTTTATTAGGGCTAGGTTTAGATTTAGTAACGAAGCTGTAATTCATTCTTCATAACCTGCAGTATCATTCTTTCAAACTAACTGATGAACTCATGAAAAATGTAATTAATAATATTTATGATGGAGAAAATATCACAATGCCTTTTTAAAAAGTTATAAGAGTAACTAGTAATCAGTAATTACTGTTTTTTTGAGGTTTTTACAGTGCTTATAATGTATTTTACCCAACAGGAACACAATGGGTTATTTCATAAGACAGAACTCCACTGAATAAGTGAGGAACTACAGTACCTGCTATTTAGTCTTCTATAAAATTCCATATCCAAAACTATAATAGAATGAGAATTTTAGATGCAAGAAAAGGATAAATGGCTGAGAACATTCCTTTTTTTATTGAAAACATTTTCATACCATATATTCTAGTCATAGTCCCCTCATTCTACTCTTTGTAAATCCTCCCAACTCAAAAATTTCCATGTCATTCTTTTCTTTCCTTAGAAAAGAAATAAATAAGCATAATAAAAATAGCAATCCAAAACAAAATGACAAAGAAAAGCAAAATACACACACACACACACACACACACACACACACACCCTTGAAAAACAATATTGGTATTATTAAAAAAAAATGATCAAGCAATTTAAGACAAAAGGTCCACAAAAATACCATTGAAAATACCATAGAGGTTGTTTGTGTTGATCAAATACTACTGATCTTGTGCCCTGTCCAAAAATGTGGTTATTACACATTTTGGGACTATATTGGAGAAAACAGTAATTTTCCTTACAAGTTGTCAATTGGACATAGCTTCTGGGACAAGATGGGAGCCAGGTCTAGTTCCCTCATTTGGTACTAGGATTCTACTGGGCTTTAACCTGGTCAGGGCCTGTGCATATTGTCACTATTTCAATCAGTTCATATGTGCATTCATCTTGCTGTGTCTGACTATACTGTTTTTTGGAGTCACCTATCATTTCTATCTCTTAAAATATTTCTGCCTCTTCAGCCTAGCTCCTTGATCCTTAAAGGAAGAGGTTTGATTAAGACATTTCTTTAATGGTAGCACTAAGTATATTGATGCTCAAGGATGCCTGTGATTTTAAGACTATTCTTGACTACATAGTGAGTGCCAGGCCACCCAGATTTGCATAAAAATACCTTGCATCCCAAATACTAAAAAATAAGAATAAAAAATTTAATAATTATTTTAACTGTATTTTTGCTGAACATTACTTAATGTCCTTTAATATATTGTTGAAAACATTAAATTAAATATAGGGCCAACCAAATTTTATATGATTAGATAGATAGATATGATATGATATGATATACTTTATCAAATATATATGTGATAATGTTGATATCAACATTGCTCTTCCAGTGGTGTTTATTCTGACATAGTTTACTTAGGTATACAAATCATTAAAATTTCAAAAATGATAGTATGATAACATGATATTGATATTTGAAGTGCTCTTACTCAAAATATGCCACTTTGACATTTTTATACATTAATGCTAAAGCAACTGAAACAAAGGAAATACAGGGAGAATTTACCTTTGAACTCATCACCTACAAAAAACATGTCCCCTAAAAGTAATGTCTTCAACAATTTTCTGTAGTTTCTCTACAATGGAAAATCAAGACTTGCTACACCCAGAGGAGAATGGGATGGAGGACTCAGCAGTTAAGCGTGTTTATTGGTTTTCTATTTTCCCTTCCCAGGAATATTTACATGTCTCTCCTTGAGCCCTCCTTGTTACTTAGCCTCTTTTGATCCGTGGACTGTAGCATGATTATCCTTTACCCAATAGCTAATATCCATTAATAAGGGAGTACTTATATTTGTCTTTCTGGGTATAGATTATGCCACTCAGGATAACTTTTATACATTTATATAAAATCTAAATTTTTATAGTTCAATCCATTTGCTTGCAAGTTTTATCGTGTCTTTGTTTTCAAGAGCTGAGTAATGCTTTAGTGTGTAAATGCACCACATTTTCTTTCTCCATCCTTCAGTTGATGGAAATCTAGGTTATTTCTGTTTTCTGGCTATTATGAATAAAGCTGCCATGAACGTAGGTGAGCAAGTGTCATTGCTGTAGAATGGAGCATCTTTTGAGTATATGCCCAGGAGAAGTAAAGCTGGGTCTTGAGGGAGATCGATTTTCATGTTTTAAGGAATTACCATATTTATTTACAAACTGGCTATGCAAGTTTTCTGTCCCACCAGCAATGGAGGAGTGTTACTCTTGCTGCATATCTTTGCCAGCATGAGCTGTCATTTGTGTTTTTGATCCTAGCCATTATGACAGGTGTAATATGGAATCTAAAATTCATTTTGATTTCCATTTACCTGACAGCTAAGGATGTTGAACATTTCTTTAAGTGTTTCTCAGTCATTTGTGGTTCCTTTGTTGAGACTTCTCTGTTTAGATCTGTACTCCATTTTTTTTAATTCAATTATTTGTTTTGTACTGGTCTAGTTTCCTGAGTTCTTTATATATTTTGAATACTAACTCTACATTAGATGTGGAGGAGGTGAAAAATCTTTTCCATTCTGGAGGCTGCCGTTTTACTCTTTGGTAGTGTTCTTTGTGTTATAGAAGCATTTCAGTTTCATGATGCCTACAGAAAACAGTGTTACCAGTGTCTACTCATGAAGTTGTCTCCTGTACCAATGCCTTCAAATCTACCCCTCACTTTTGCTTCTAGTCAGGTTTAATGTATGTGGCTTTATGTTGAGATCTTTGATTCAGTTAGACTTCAGTACTCTGCAGGGTGTGTGTGCGTGTGTGTGTGTGTGTGTGTGAGAGAGAGAGAGGGGGGGGGCACAGAATTTTTAAAAACTTCTATTCACTATGTGCTATATTTGTTTAAATTACTTGCTGATATTGATTTAACTTCTGTAAGTAGTACATATTGAGAAAATTACCCATTTCTTTTAGGTTTTCCAGTTGATGGGCTATAGGATATTAAAGTATGTCTTTATGATTATCCGTATTTCCTCATTGTTGTGATATCCCCCTTTTCTTTCTGACCTTGTTAATTTGGATACTCTTTCTCTGCCTTTTAGTTAGTTTGATGAGGATTTTCTATCTTTTTGATTTTCTCTAAGTACCAGCTCTTTGTTTCAGTAATCCTTTTTATTGCTCTCTTTGTTTCTATTTTACTGATTACAGTACTCTGATCATTTCTTTCTGGCTATGCCTCTTGGGTATGCTTACTTTTTTTGATCTAGAACTTTCATGTGTGCTATTAAGCTGCTAGCATGAGATTACTCCATTTTTATAGGCACGTAGTACTATAAAATTTCCTCTATGCACTGCTTTTACTGTGTCCTAATAGTTTGGATATTCTATGTATTCATATTTATTGAATTCTAGGAAGTCTTTAATTTCTTCCAATTTTGGTCTTTACTCATTTTTCTTACCATAGAGACTTGTTCAGTTTCCATGTCTTTGTAAGCTTTCTGTTATTTCTGTTGTTGGTAATACCAATTTTTGATTTGTGGTATTCTGAAAGTATGTAGGGAGCTATTTAATTTTAAATTTTCTTGTATGTTTGGATACTTGATCAGTGTATCAGTTTTGGAGAAAGTTCCATGAGGTGCTTAGAAGCAGATATATTCTTTTTTGTTTGGGTGAAATATTTTATAAATACCTCTAGACCCATTTGTCTTATTTGTTTAGTTTGCTCCAGTATTTCTCTGTTTGTTTTTGTTTTCTGGATGACCTGTCCATTGGTGAGGGTTAGGTATTGAAGTCTCCAGTATCAGTGTATGACTGCAATATGTGATTTAAACAGTAGTATTGTTTTTTTTTTAAAACTTGAGTGCTCTTGTGTTTGTGGTATAAATGCTAAGAATTGAAATGTTGTTATATTTGTGTGTTTTTACTTTGATGAGAAAGTAATGTCTATCCCTATGTTTTTTTCATTTGGTTTGAAGTATTTGGAAGACATTTTAGTAACATGTCATCTTAGTAAACAATTATAAGTTGATTTCCCATCTTTCCCACGACCTGTTCAGCTTTTGGTAGGCATACAATACTGGGCATGTATTTCCTTCTACAGGGTTTTCTATTTCCAAGTAGAAAATCATTAGTTGTACCTATGGAAGTCATACCAGTGGAATTATCCTATCTAGTAGGCTGCTATTACAGCATAAAGAATCCATAGCTAGATAATGCTGTCGATGACTTCTCTGTCATGAGTTTGTATATCATTTTCTTGGCTTATGAACACCAGTCAATGGGAAGAGTATCCATCTCACTCCTAGCTTCATTTTTCTTTATCTTGCAAACAAAATGTATGCTGTCTTTAGACCATTATTACTATTCCTCATTGTTTACAACAGCTAGTGTGATAGGGTGAAATGGGATTTTAAAGTACATTTTATGTGTTTTGCTAATAATTAAAAGGATGGTGAGTACCTTAATTAGTGTACATTGGTCATTTGTATTTCTTCTTTGAGAATTATCTCTTAATGTAGCTCTTTAACCTAATACTTTAGTTGTTTCTTTTGATTTAGTGTTTAATTTCTAGTCTCTGTATATTATAGATATGACTTATATAACAAAGTTTAGCTGGGAAGTATATAGTGATATATCACTTATTCACTTAATGTATTATATGAATTCACATATATTGTATAAGTATATAATATCCTCATATATCTTTTCTTTATTCTACTAATTATTCTTTTTCAATAAACAAGATAATAAATTTCACTAAGTTATATGAATTTAAAGTTTGCCTTATTTCTTGAATGGTTAGACTATCTTTCTCATTCATAAATCTCTCATCTTTATTTGTAATTTGACTTGTTTTATTTTCATTTTTCTTTAGCATATTCAGTGTTTCAGATCTTAAATTAATGTCTTTGTTTAATTTATAATTTTCTTTTGTTCAGGGTGAAAGATACTGACACTATGGTATTAAAACATTAAATGTTATTAAAGCATTAAACTGACATATTCTGTAGGTCTTTGAAGTGTTTGAAGACCATCTATCTATTCAAAGTATGTCTCAGACTGACCTTGAACATATACCTAACATGACTATAAATTTGATTGTCATAGATGATTATTAACTTATATTTCTTTATTATCCTAAATAGCTTTCAAGAATTAAAATGTTATGTTTTTAAATGAGTTGTATAGGTATCATATCTTGCATAAGAAATATAAACATATAATAACAAAAATGACCTTAAATTTGTATCAGCATATAAAAATATATTAGACAAGAGGAGAAACACATGTAATGTTTAACAAAAAATGTAAATTTGTACCAATATACAAAAATTTATACCAATATAAAATAGTTACTTTTTAGTTAAAGTAGATTCAATAATCTACCCTTTTATCTTATCATTCCAATGTCCCCCCTTTTTCTTTTTCAGAAAGAGAACCATGTATCTAACCTCCTTTGTTTAATTTTCTTTCTGATCATGACCAGTAACAATTTGTACCTGATCCCTTTAAACAATGATAAACATTCAAAACCCACATACTGATCAAAACCAATCCACCCAACCTCTTGAGAATGTGGGCATTGTGTTCTTAAGACTAATTCATGTTTTTTTATGAGACCATGAAAGAAAGTAAGATAATGGTCAAGTACATTAGGAGCTAGCTCTTATCCAATCTCAATGTGAGGGAATATGTGAGGCTTATCTTAAGTCCTAGCTGGCATAGTTTATGAGGCTAGACCATCAAAGATAACAACCTTGAAATTGTTCCGAGCAGTTTGTAGTGCAAAGATAATCTTTGGAAGGTATTTGCCAGCTTAGTGTCATTACCTCAATCCAGGTAGAATTGCCATTGTGGGTCACCATCCTTTGGAAAGCTTCTAAGGCCTTTGTTAGGAATGCTCATGGTTCCCTGTAGGAAACATAAACCTTTTAAATGACATATACAGCAGGTCTTAGACAGATTAGCAGACCATAATTTATTAAATAAACCTAGGAAAGATGGGCTTAATTCTAACTTAGCTGCTTCAAATTTAAGCCTGAAATCATAAAAAGAAAACTAAATGAAGCTTAAATATTAAATAAATTAGCACTCTATGACTATTAATACTAAAACAGTTTAAATATATATGCATATATGCATATATATTAATCTTATAAAATTTGAGGTACTATTTATACTTTAAGAAACGTTTTAAAGGGTCAAAATAAATATGACAGATGATGAGTTTAGTTATGATCAAATAGTCCCTTAATTTTGGTTTTATTCTATCCCATACCAGGTGGCTCTTTTGATGTGACAGAGGAATTCTCAATTTTCTTTTAACAAGCATGCTTGGGTTTAGAAAAGGAGCAAGCTATGTTCTAATTCCAAAGCCAGGTTTAATTTTTAATTGAATTGAGACTACATAAAGGCCATATTTCTAACACGTATTTAAAGAAGAGTAGAAATTTTTTTTTGTAATTTTCATGAAATTTTATCCTGTTGGAAGTATACTATACCATTAGGCCAATTTCCTCTTTTTCTTGGGATATTTTTCTCTGATTATTCTCCCTTATTATTCATATGCTTCATTCTCAAGAGTCTTCAGATTCCTTAGTTGGATTCTTTTATTCTCCTGGAGAGAAAAAAAAATCCTGCCACAACCCAAACTTTGGGGAGTTTCTCTTTTGGCAGTTTGAATTGCCTTGCTGTTAAATGAACTATCAACTCTCCTAATACAGATGTCTCTCTTGTTTAAATCCAATCTTTATCAATTTTGATTGTGTCCATAGCTTTTTTCTCCTGTAGATACAAAAACTTTTATCTTATCAAAAACTTTTATCTTATCAAAAGTTTTTATCTTATCAGTTAATTTTTTTCTTGTTTTCATTTAAAAATTAGTTAAGTCTTGTATCTTATCAGTAGTAAGTCTTTCTAAAGCTTGGATCTTATAAGTTAAGTTATGATATTTGGTACAGTTATCAAACCACTTTTTTAAGGTTAATATATAACACAGCAAACTGCTAACAATTATGAGCAACATTATGTTCTCCCCTTTAAAAAACAAAAAAACTAAATTCCTCTCTTACCAAATTTGATGATGCTGACACCTAAGCAGAGATGTGTGGGGATGGGGGTGTTGGGGGTGGTAACCCGGCTAAGTTAGTTGCTAGAGCATGATACTTTTAACCTCAGGATCACGAGTTTGAGCCCCATGTTGGGAAACAGATATTGAGATTGCATTTATCAATTTCTTAAAAAAATAAAACTCAGGGATAAATACTAAGGAATACACCTGAGAGATCCACAAAGCAACCAAAACAGAATTCTGACCTTCTTCACTTCCCAGATTGAAAAGCTCATGCAACCACTTGGCTCTTCCTCTTCCTCCCTGATGTGTCCTTCTATTGCCCTCTTAGTCAGCCTCAAAGGTCTTTGATCCATCCCGTTTTGCTGAATGTGAACTCTGCTCTCTGAGCTGAAGTCAGACTATTGGTAATCTCAGAGCAATCAACACACATAGATATCCCCTAATATCAGTGCTTATTTCTTTCAAGAAATTCATTCTCATTATGGTCTAATAGTGCCGTTGTCCTATCCAATACAGAAGAATTACTTTTTCTCAAAGCTTTCTGTCAACTTTTCCAAAGTACTTGTAATGTAAAGCATAAACTTTAAATTCACTTAACCTATTATTAACCTCTTAATTTACCCTGTTCTCTGTACCTTACTGTCTTCAATTTGCTTTAGCCTCTATGTCTTTCTGGACAAATTCCAGCCACAAGACCTTTAAGTTTCTTGTATCTATTCACACAAATTATTCTTTTATTTCTTCAGTGCTTGACTCAAATGTCACCTTACTTAAAGTTTCATTTCCCTGACTCATGACTCAGTCTCCACACATTTTTACACATTAATCTCCTGCATTATTTTTCTCACTCTGTATATTTACTTAAAAATAGTAACTATATTATAGGGACTCTGAGTAAGTACCTCAGAAAATTTCAAATATTTTATAATTTTGACATTAGAAAAAACCTTGATAAAAAACATATAGTCTATGTTTTTCAAAATTACTTTCTTATTAACCTCACTGAAATCACTTAATCACTTTTCTGTTATATTCTTTTAGTTTCATAATTTATGTGATTTACAGAATGCATATCTGTCAAAATAATCATTAAAATAGTAACCAAAGAAAAAGGCAATTATAAGCAAAAGAAAAAGTTGTATGACCTCTGTATAGAGAAAATATCTAAAGATTGGCTATCCTATATTTAATTGAGTACTTCAGAAAGAAATGTTGAAATATTGGTTATCAGTGTTAGTGAATATGAACTTATTTTAAAATAGTCTTTGTAGATTTATTTATTGGAAGGAGGTTGCTGGTTGGTTGTCGGCTGCCTGGCTAGCTTAGAACCAAAATAATCACACAGAAACTTTATTAATTAAATCACTGCTTGGCCCATTAGCTCTAGAAAGAAGACGTCCCAATTATGTATAGCTCAGGTGGGCCTCAAACTCCTGATTTTCCTGCCTCTGCCTCCTTCAGTAAATCCTACTGGTGTGTGCCACCACTACCATTAAGGGAGGTCCTTTTGTTCTATGTGTTGCTCTTATTGGTTAATGAATAAAGAACTTCTTTTATCCTATAACATGGGCAGACTGAACTAGGTGGGAAAAGCTAGGCTGCATGCTGGGAGAAAAAGGGCGGAGTAAGAAAGAAGCCATGAGTCATGCCAGAGTCAGACATGCTAAAATTTTGCTGGTAAGCCACTGCCATGTGGCAATACACAGATTAATAGAAATGGGATAAATTCATATGTAAGATTTAGCCAATAATAAGCTATAGCTAATGGTCCAAGCAGTGATTTAATTTATACAGTTTTTGTGTGATTATTTCAGTTCTGGGTGGTTGGGATGAACAAGCAGCCCACTTCTAACTCTTATTTGTGCTAAAAAAAAAAACCACAAAAAAACAAAAACAAAAACAAACAAAAAACGAAAAAAAACCAAAAACGAAACAAAAAGAAAAAAAAACTCATGAGTTTTCTTTAACCCAATTCAACACCCACAACTGTTATATTCATAAAGTAGAGGCAGAATATCACATGATGAAGATGATAGAGACTGGATTGATACATCTATAAAACAAAGAGTGTTAGAGATTGCCACCCATCACCATAAAGTAAGGCGGCAATGGAATGATTTCTGATTGTTGCAATGGAATCAAAGCAACTGATGTGATGAGTTCAGAATTCAAGTATCCAGACATATAAAGGAACAGATTCTTTTTCAAGACACAGATTCAACTCTGATGTGCTTTGGCACAACAGCCCTGGGAAAATAATGTAGCTGACACTGCTGACAGCTGTAGAGATACTACTCTGTAACATATTCTGAGTATGATATAAATAGCCCAAAGCACAGGAACGCCTAGCAGAGCAAACTATATCCTAGCCACTCTTCAGCAGTCATAACAAGTCACCTAGTGTAGTATGTTAGCAACAGGATTACTTTAGCTTTTGTTGTCCTGGAGTCTGGAAAAATGGTTTTTTTGGTATGTAACTCTAGGGACAAATTATTGATTGATAGGCCTCATAAAGTTTAACTTTAAAAATAACCCCAGAACCTTAAAAATTCCTGCATAGAAAATTTGAAAAATCTCTTAGGGATGTGATAGTATAACAAACTTGAAGATTGCATATTTGGATTTCTGTTTTATTAAAATATAAGCAACTTAATAGAGTCTATACTATGTACACTTTTTATTGCTGTCAAAATGCATACTTGCCACAGAGGTAATGTTATCTTGATTATTATAAGGATTATTAAAAGGAAGTTATAAATCTTATTTTTGTCTCTTAGTTACCCATTTACTTAGTTATTTTTTTATAAGTATTGTTTAGAGTGTTGCCTAAATAACCCATCAAGATAAAAAAGAAGTCAAGAGTGGGGTATTGTTTACAAGCTGGAGTCTTACTAACTTTGTAATGAAATTATGTATAATAATAGTCAATTTATTAGGATTTTTATGATAGTATTACTAAAGTCACTTCAACCTTTTGAAAAGAATGTTTTATTGAAATACGGGTGAAGCAAGAACTCTGAATCTGAAGATTTTGGAAAGATCAATGTCCTTTATAGCTTTTCCAAGAATGGATTTTATTCACCAAGAGTTTGCATGATTTAGTAAAATATTTAAAATTGCCATATGTGACTTATGTACACTTTACTTAAGTAAGCACACCCTTGCTCAGAAGTAGTTGGCTAAAACAAATTAGATTTCATATTCATAATGCTGTATTATTTTTCTTTTTAAGAGAGAAAAAGGCTGTTAAGTTAGGGACATTGAGGAAAAATTTGGAGGAATTGGGGGAATATATTACAAACTATAATTTATGAAATACTCAAAGAATAAATTAAAAATAAAATAACAAATAAATCACAATCTGTGAAACATTGACTATGACTGTTTACTTAATGCAATAGTGTCTGTAATAGTTCATATTATTAATTTTAATGGATTGTGGTATCTTCTAATCCTTAAAAAACACTATCCTCTTTGAAAACTCATATATTAATTTTAATTTTTCTAGAATGTGGTACCTTGAAAGAAAATGGCCCCCATAGGGAATGACATATTAGGAGGGATGGCATTGTTGTAGTAGGTATGATATTGTGAACATGTTGGAGGAACTGTGTTACGGTGAATATGGGCTTCAGTAAGACATTTGGATTAATTCTGTTGGCAGAGGAAATCTTAAAATAACCTAATATGGACTCAGTCCTGTGGTTATTCATGTTTAGTACAGTGGTAATTTATATTGAAAAGGACCTGGAAGAGCAAGGTAAAACAAAATGTACAATTTGAGGAAAGAAGCTGCACATAGAAGTGAAATGCAGTTAAGTCTGGTGTTTGAAGAAAAAAACATATTAAGAAATGGAATAAAGTGAATGGTGACCTCAGGGGAAAAAATCTCATCCAGCTAAATTTCTAATGTTTGAAAAGGAATTAAAGAAAAGGTTAGATCCTGGTATGGTGGTGCATGCCTTTAGTCCTAGCACTCTGGAGGCAGAAGCAAGCATATCTCTGAGTATGAGGCCACCAGGATGGCCAAGCAAAGTCTATGAAAGAAATCATTTAAAACAGAAAGCTGGTGAAGATGTAATTCCCTGAGAGGCCAGGTTAAAGCCCCAGCAAGCTGCTGAACTTTGTAGCTTCAGCTTTGTGATTCTGGCTTAGCAGTCAAGGACAGAAGAAAGAGCTTATGTAATCTTCCTCCACAATCAGGGAATGCTGCTGAGGGCTGGCATGTGTCAGGGATATCCCTGATTGGAAGCCCAGAGAGGTCACTGAATAAAGCTGAAATTTTGAATCCTGGATTGCCTTGGAGACCCCAAGATGTTGGATTTGCCTAATTCATGAAATACCTGTCAAGGAAAAGAAAAACTACTATAAGGGAGTGGAAGTGGCCAAGAGAAAGAATTTTGCTGCAATCAAGAAAGCTTAAAGGAGTTAGAGATCTGAAGAGAACTTTGACATCAGACATGGAGACAAAGTTTAGAATTTACCCAGCTGGAATTTGGCCTTGCTTTGGTGCGATATTTTCTCAGTATCCTCTCTTTCCTTCATTTTTGGAAAAGTATTGTATATCCTGTATCATTATATGTTTGAAGTATGTGATCACCTGTTTTGATTTTATAAGGGATTACAGTTAAGAGAATGCATTAATCTGTTATTGAATGATTGCATTTTTGGAAATTTAGATTTAGAAACTTTGATTACGGGGATTTTTTAAGTTGGACCGAGCATAATTTTGAATTATGATATGGCTGCAAGCCAATGGTGCCCAGGGAGAAACGTGATGGTTTGCAAGGAAATGGGCCCTGTAAGGAGTGGTACTATTGGATGTGTCCTCTTTGGAGGAAGTGTGTCACTTTGGAGGTGGGTTTTCCCTGTAAGGAGTGGTACTATTAGGTGGGTCCTCTTTGGAGGAAGTGTGTCACTTTGGAGGTGGGCTTTCCCTATAAAGAGTGGCACCATTGGATCCTCTTCGGAGGAAGTGTGTTACTTTGGAGGTGGGCTTTGAAGTCTCCTAAGCTCAAGCTCCACCCAATGTGGAGCACAGCTGCATCCTGTTGCATGCAGATGAAGATATGTAACTCTAAGTTCCTTCTCCATCACCTTGTCTGCCTGCATGCTGCCATGTCCCACCATGATGATAATGCACTAAACTTCTGAAACTGTAAACCTCCAAATAAATATTTTCTTTTTTAACAGTTGTCATTGTCATAGAGACTCTACACAGCAATGGAAACACTAAGAAGTAGTTTATTTGCCAAACAAGTGACACTTGACTTATAAAGAATGCAATCTATAAATGTCTTCACAATATATTTTCATTAGTTTAAATAATTAAGTCACTTTTGATGTGGGAAAATGGAAGAAGAAAGTGATTAAAAAATGGACATGATCCTTTGGAATTTCCAGGAGACAACGTGCCTGAGTTAGAGCAACAACTTAAAAATGATGGAAGTTGACAGATACTTCTGTCCTAGCCTCAATATAGGATCTGACTTCATCCTAGAAATTGATATATATGTATCATAATGCAAGTGTCTTATAATAAAGCAAAGTAAATTTGTGAAGAATTATTAAAAAATTTGAGATGAACAGAAACAGTCTAGTTTCAGTATGGTTTCAACAGAGGAATTTTATGACTAATTTTTGTCTTCTTCAGAATCAAAGGGCTGACCTTCATGTTCTCAGGGAGAAACCTGCCTGCACAATGCAGAATATTTTAGGTAAGAAATGGGCACTGGCATATCTCCCTGGCAATTTCCACAGTGATCTGAAGGCACACATTGTGTGAAGTGATTTTCCAGGGTCAAGTCAGCTATACATAGAAGCAGGAAAGGTTATCAAAGGGCATATGGGTGGCGGTAACTTGTCAGCATAGGAGAGATAAACTGTCTAAATTTATGATTGA
The DNA here is from genome assembly GCA_004026605.1 of Ondatra zibethicus. Taxonomy (NCBI): domain Eukaryota; kingdom Metazoa; phylum Chordata; class Mammalia; order Rodentia; family Cricetidae; genus Ondatra; species Ondatra zibethicus. The sequence continues at coordinate 43,094 of PVIU01015781.1, forward strand.
TGCAGACTCATCACAATATGTAAGCCGGATTGAATTCAGACAATGTCGTACATAGAACTTTACAAAAACAAAAATAAAGTCTATTTACAATATTTTCAACAGTCAAAATTTTTGTAAAGAAAAAAGAAAATTAGGGCATAATAATGTCTCAAATTCTTTGATTAAATAATCAGTAAGAACAAAACATCATGAGTTTAGGACTCTCAACCCACTCCTTTAATAAACTGCAATTATCATTATAGTGAAAAATGATCTTGTGTGAAAAACAAACCACTTTCAGTTGGATATTTTGAAATGGAAATGTTACACAGTAGGAAAGTGGTTAGTTTTCAGTGGAACAACAAATAATCGTGTGTGTGTGTGTGTCTGTGTGTGTGTGTTTGCATGTATGTGGTATGTGGATATTTCGTATATCATGTGTTTGTATATGTAAAGATGTATATAGCATTCTTTCCTCACTCTCTGTGTGTTTAGGTAGGTCATAGGTTGACATCATGTGTGATTCTCAAATTCTGTCCATATTGTTATTTGAGACAATGATTCTCATTGAGCTTAACACTCAATAAATAAGCTATTCTGGCTAACCAATGAATTTCAGGACTCTCTTCATGTCTCTATTGCCTATGCTGGGATTAGAGAGGAAAGTTTTCACACCTGGTTTTACCTGGGTAATAGAAATCTAAAGTGAGGTCCTTATATCTGTGTAGCAGTCAGTTCACTAACTCAACCAACTCCTGACAATACTTGTAAGTCTTGAACCTATCACTTCTTTATATGAATCACAATCTGACCTGAAAAATGGGAAAATACGAAGATCGCCTCCATTTATGCATAGTTAGAAAACTTATAAAACAATTAAAATCATTTTTAACTTTAAAACATCATGAATTATTATGGATAATATTAGCAAACATGTCTATATTGGGAGATAGAGTAATATGCGTTACTAAATTCAGATAACAAAAATATATCTCCTAATAAAGTTGCAGAAAAAAATCAATTAAATATGAGGATCAAATCTCTGACTTCTTAATTACTTTGTAATCCAAAGTGTTTAGGCAATTTTATTATTAGTATTGAGCAATATTCTCTCTGACAATAATAATAATAATATCATAATGTTTGCATTATATAACTCTGGTACTGTGCATGGAAAATTTAAATAATCTGGTATTTATTTACAGCACATCTGCATGTAAATAAGAATGACTTACTGTCCTTTATGAAACAATATTCTGGTAGCTGGAAATGTTTGTGAACACCGAACACAAAGCAAACAGTGATACTCTTTCAGAGCACTTAGGAAGAACTGCAGCTCTATCTTCCTGAAAGCTTCATTTACTTCCCCTTTTAGTGAGCAATAGAGAAGTAAGTCCACAGACAGCTACACCCATAACTGCAAGTTAAGCACTTCATCTTCTAACGCTGTATTATTTGAAGTACTACATTTTTCAATTTCTTTCAGGATAAACTGATAAAATTTCTATATTGGTATTAAATTCAGCAATTCCACTCAGTCGAATAATTTTATCTTCACTCTGCAGTTCCTTGGATACCTCAGGGTATTTTCTGGTTTTATCTTTGTTGCCAGAAGTATTTATGCATTAAGCTAGGACCACAGATACTTTAACCAACTTGATCTTTATTATACTGGTGCACAGGTTACTACTTAGACAGAGATTAACAAGCCAGTGAAAGTGCTCTCTGGGGATAGAGTCTACTGTGTTGAGAGGGTCAAATACATTATCTATTTCAAATTCTAGAGGCTAGAAAACAACTTTAATATGTTCCACATCCTTCTGAAATGACTCCTGTAATGTACTCCACTGGAGATGCTTAGCGTTCCATCAGTATTCTATGGAATGACTAAAATTATATTGTTAAGCCCTCACACGATTCAATCATGTTTAGTTTCTATTCTCTGCTATTAAAATGCCCTTGAATAATATTATAATTTTATTCATGCTCTTTTTGCCTGTCTTTGTGTGGGAAATGTCTCAGTAAGTTATTTCAACATGATTCCTGAAAATTAAAATATTTATGGGAAAAGAAATTTAAGATTTTTAAATTACTCAGAATTATAGGTACTACTTTTCAAAATTATACGTGGCAAAATTTCATCATGGGTTAAATAAGGATGTATATGTGAATTTCTGAATATATGCACCTGAAAGAAAATATTTTTCCTATTTAAAAAATTAAATTAACAAATAAAATGTGATTAAGATCTTTCCCAACAGTTTAGAGTATATCTTACTCCTTAAAAACATCTTAGTTCTGTTTCTAACATGCTTATCAAGTGGCATCAACAGCCCAATTCCACTTCAGTGTAGCCAGGACCCTATCCTGCAGGGGGATTGGCCCACATGTGCACACACCTCTCACTCCACCTAATGTAAAATAAGAGTGAACTCTTAACATTCCTGAGCAAGTAATTAAATAAAAGCTGTTTAAAATGTCTCATTGTTGCATTATCTGGCAAATTGTAAGTTCAGTATAATAGTTTTCTTAGTCCAAATGTACATCATATATTTCTCATAATTTAAAAGTATAGTATAAGAATTACGACATATAATAATTTCAGCATTCTGATATTACACAGTGACATTAAAGTGGAATCAGTTTCTTAACAAAACTAATATGTCAGAGTAAACTATTTGATAGTATTTTATATTTTGAAATAGATTTTTCATTGATAATATTTATTCTTTGCCTCATGGATTACTGAATCATGAATACAATTAAACTAGGTATTATTATTAGGGAAAACTCAATAATTTGATGTTCAGTCTTTTTTAGAAATATTAATGTGTGAGATGAGGCCTATAATTATTAGCAATATAGAGTATATTAAAAATTTATTGAGAGAACCCATTAAATATTCTTATAACACAAAACCCAGAAAAAGTAAATATGGGACACATGGGTGTGATAATTGGCTTCACTATCAGTCATTATATCTCATGTATATATACATATATATTCTCATATATATCATGTATGCATACATACACATGTATATATAAATATAAAATAAAGTGCACTTTAAATATATATAATGAACAAGCATGCGTTCAGGTAAAAGGCTAGATTCAAGACCATTTAGATCTTCTGAAGTAAGTATAAATAAGCTTTAAAATAAAATTGAAAGCTGTGGGCTACTGTAGGAACTGAAAACAGCACTGTCACCATGTATTGGCAGAGAACAGAGGAGAATACAACTGGACTCCCTGCTAGCCATGAGATGGTTATCTCTTGCTTGATTGAGTACTATAGCTCTCTTTTTAATATCTGAAACACACAGCAAGGCTCACACATTCAATGAATCACAAAGAATATTTCAACATAAATATTTTAAAAATACGTTGAATACCCTAAACTTACTTTAAACATCAAAACAGACATTGCAGCTAAGGATATGCCTTTGTTATAGACGATAGGAAAATATATATATATATATAACTCTCTTCTCTCATGGAAAGTAATAAGGTCCTTTGAGAGGGACCTTATTACTGACACACCTACAGATTTTAACCTATTTTTATTTTTGTATGACAATGTAGCATATTTGTTAATCTATAATTTTATATTTTTGTGATTTTCAAGACTAGTAGTAATTCTGAACTATCGCATCAACAGAAGTGAGTTTAGGCACTTTATCCTAATAAAGAGTGGCATATATTCTGTACTCCAACAAGTCATTGAAATTGAGGCTTATTGTTTGTATGTGGGGTAGCTGTTTTTATTTTAAAACCGGAAGATGCCCTCCATAAATCAAGGAAGAAGTACAAAAGAAATTACAAGACTAATAGATAGCACCTCAGTATATATGAGCAGTCAACACTTGTTGGCAAATGAAGAAGATCCTTTGGTGGTGGTGCCTGCAATATCTGGGAAGCCTAGTGATTCTTTAGTGGAACAAAACCAATAGAACAGATGGTAAT
>PVIU01015782.1:0-47115 GCA_004026605.1 Ondatra zibethicus
ACACACACAAACTACCAACCACAAGTACAAAAATAACAGAAATTAGTAATCATTGGTCATTGATATGTCTCTTTGATATCCAACACCCCTTTGTGATAAAAATTTTGGAGAGAACAGGATTACAAGGAACATACCCAAATATAATAAATAAGTCAGCATGCAGTAAACCCATAGCTGTTATCAAATTAAACGGAGAGAAACTTAAAGCAATTCCACTAAAATCAGGAATAAGACAAGGCAGTCCACTCCCTCCATATCTCTTCAATATAGTACTTGAACTTCTACCCAGAATGCTAAGAAAACTTAAAGAGATCAAGGGGATTCAAACTGGAAAGAAAGAGGTGAAAGTATTGTTCTTTGCAAATGACAGGATTATATACAAAAGAGACCTCAAAAATTCTCCCAGGGAACTCCAACAACTGATAAACACCTTCAGCAAAGTGGCTGGGTACAAGATTAACTAAAAAATTGAGGAGCCTTCCTACATACAAGTGATAAATAGTTGAAGAAAGAAATCAGGGAAACAACACTCTTCACAATAATAGCATATAATATAAAATATCTTAGGGTAACTCTAACCAAGCAAGTGAAAGATCTGTATAACAAGAACTTTAGGTCTTTGATGAATGATGTTGGAGAAGATCTTCCATGCTGATGATTCAGTAGGTTTAACAAAGTAGAAACAGCCATCTTACGAAAAACAACCTACAGATTCAGCACAATCCCCATAATAAATTCCAACATAATCCTTACAATATCTTGAAAAAATAATATTAAATATAATATGGAACAATGAAAAAACAAGATATGCAAAACAATAAAAGACCTTCCAGAGTCACCATGCCTAATTCCAAGCTCTACTACAGAGTTACAGAAATAAGACATTCCATGATAAAATGAAATCAAATTAATATCTATCTACAAATCTAGCTCTACAGAAGGTGGTAGAAGGTAAACTCCATTCCTCAGAGGTTGTCTGTATCCAAGAAAATACTGGGAATAAATAATCTTGCTCCAGCAAAGTCAAAAGATGGTAAGCAAACAAACACAAATACACATAAACACACACACACCAGAATAACAAAAATCATTGATCACTGATGTCTTTCAACATGAAGGTCTCAATTCCCCCAATAAAAAATACACAGGATAACAGATGGATGAGAATACAGGATCCATTCTTTTAATACATCCCCCAAATACACTTTAACATCAATGGTAGACATTTCCTTAGAGTAGAGGATTGAAAAAAAGATTTTTCAAGCAAATGGACCTAAGATGCAACCTGGAGTTGTCATTTTGTTATCTAATAAAATAGACTTCAAACCAAAATTAATCAGAATTTTAGGGAAGGACTCTACATACTCATAAAAGGAAAAATCACCCAAGAGGACACATAAATTCCTAACATCTAGGCCTCAAATACAAGTTTATCCAAGTTTGTAAAATAAATGTTACTAAAGCTTAAATAACATATTGACCCTCACACAAAGATTGTAGAAGACTTCAATACCCAACTCTTACCAGACATGCTTTAAAAAGCAGGTAAACTTTTTCTATAAAAGGTATTATCTACAGAGAATGGAGAGATGGTAGACAGTTAAAGAGCCCAAACTGTATATGCATGATGGGTGCTTAGAAAACTGCAAGCCAGTCTTATTTTACAGGTCTTTTAACTCTGAATACACTTCGCTTCACCTTTGATGTGTCAAAGATAAAAGATCTCCAAGCAAAATTTCCCCTGGGGTTCTGTAACTACAGCAGATAGGCAGAGCAGCTACGTAGTGATGTCTTCACAAGGCTTACTTTGCTCTAAATATTACATCATCTTACTGCATCTATAATCTTCTTGCTCTTTCTGACTCTTGTAGAAAACAGTTTTCTGTGTTTCTTCATAAGATCACAGGCAGCACAACAATATATCCTTAAGGAGAGTTATATTCTTTTGCAATAAAAACATAAGAGGCATAAATTCAATTTTCTTCAATTCCTGTACAGCCAATGCTATAATATTTTGTTTTATTTGATATAGACATTTTAAAAATAGTTGTTCTAGATTTTAGTTAGCATTGATCATTCCCCAAAAACTAGTTTTGAAATAAAATTCTATGATTATGAAAAGAGTAATTTTATATAGCAAACTAACCTGTGTGAAAAATACAGAATATGTCTTCATTATGTGAAAGATGAGCCAATGACAAAGAACTGATTCTCTAATTTTAAATTCAGATTAGTATTTACAACATGAAAAGAATATTCACTTCCAGGAAAGCCAGGCAAAAAGCTCGTTCCATAGCACTTTCTGCCTCTGCTCATAGAACTGAAGCAAGATAAGAAAACCATTAGTGTGTCCCAGAGCCTGTGAATTATTTTTAGTAAAGCAAATAATCACCTACCAATGATACAGCACAATATTTCTTTGTTTTCTTCTTCCAAGACATGTTTTAAGCTCTAATGCACACATATGAGGTACTGACTTTCAGATTTTGTCTTTATTTTACCTTATTTTACTTTATCATTTTCCTTTAGATGCTTGCTCGTGTTTTCAAACAGAGACAATTGATGTCTCTTTGCGTGGAAGGGGAATTTATAAGTATCTTGGAGAATTTGTGGGAAGGGAAAGTGTAATCAGAATATATTATATATAAAAATCTTCAATAAGATAAAAAAGTAGAAAAAAAAGAAAACTCTCTGATCTGGTGGTGTCCTAAATATATTATTTCTAAAGTAAAACCTGAGATAGTTTTCAAAAGAGTAACTTCATATTCAAAAAATAAAGATTAAAATTATAAAGTATATTACTAGAGAAATTTGCATTAGTCATCTCATAAATATAAATTAAGGAAATCTAGGATATAGGAAGTCATTCTATTAATAATTTTCCTAATTGGAACTCCAATTGTGCTAGCCTTATGTGGTCCAAGGATATTGCTTAATATAACTATTGCTAAATCTTTCTTTTTAAATATAGAGGATATTTTGTTCAGTTAATAGCTATTTATTAAATCCTTACTATATGCCATTTACTTACAACTGGGCTAAGAACTTTCTTTTTTAAAACAAGCTTTATTTGAAAAAAATTTATCTTAGAATCTTAGCGCTGGGAAATATCAACAGGGATAGCACCCCGAGGCTTTATGTTAATCGTGCTTGATTGATGACCATCTTTGCTACCATTACAGATGCCCTTGAGTGAAAGTGATGTGAACTTATCAATAATTTCTTTCCATCCAGAAAAATCCCTAATAACCAATGAAGTCACAAGACAAAATTCATTTCATATGATTTGTACTATATTTTGATTTGTAAATAGCTAGACCAATAATGTCTATATTGTTTTCATAACTGAATATGAAGGCAACTAGTTCTTAACTACTTTCTATATCTTTCTTTTGTATGCATAGCATACATACTTGTTTGTGTGACTGTTTGTGCTAGTGCGTGTCCGTATGTATACACATGTGGGAGATCAGAAATTTACATGGGTGTATTCTTTGACCACAGTCCATCTTATTCTTTGATCCATGGTCTCTCACTGAACCTAGATCTTAAATATTTTGGAAGAGTGATTCCAAAGGTCTACCTCTGACCTCCTCAACTCATACTGGAATTACAGACATTAATTTTAGCTTCTGGGTTCTTATAGAAGTGCTCCTCAGCTAGTAATGGAGTCTCATGAGCCCCTCCTAACCACCATGACAGGATATTCACTGGCTTGATCTTGTGCAAGTCTTGTGATTTCAAATACAACTACCTACACTTTATGAGTGCAGTGGTCCTGCATTTCCAGAAAACATTGTTTTAATCCATTCTTTCAAGACCTCTGACTATTACAACTTTTCTACCCCCTTTAATTACTAGTCCCTGGGTTTTGTGAGAGACGGTATGCTACACATGTCCAATTTGTGACCCATCACATCACAGTTCTTCACTGCACTTTGCCTGGCTATGAGTTTCTACATTATCTGCTGTCTACTATTTAAAGAAATTTATTTAACGGGACGTGAAATCTGCATTCTTCTATTTGTACAGACATAAAAATTTTGAGGGCCATGGGATACTATGTCTATTTAGCGAAGACCTAGTAATAGTTTCATCTGTTATGTATATGAGCACCCCAATTGTGAATTTTTATTCACATTTTCAACATAAAGTATGCTTTCTCTTGTGAATCAGGCTTTAAGACTAATCAGAATGTATTTTGCTACCCTATAACTTTAGCACCAAATTGTAGTCATTGGCATATCTTGTCAGGATAATAGTTGTTGTAAGTCAAAGGGTTCACAGCAGGCTAAAGCTGTTGACTTTTATACCCAGCAACTTATGTCACACCTTCAAGAAACATAAAAGGAAGCCTAAATGGAGGAATTTTCTTGGTCACTACCAAGGTAATTTTTTCCATATACTGTGACCAAAATAAATGGTATCCTCAGAAGGAGGGTCTTTCCTAGTTAGGGTTACCATTGCTGGGGTGAAATGCCATAGTTTAAGTAATTTGGGGTGGACAGGGTTTATTTGGCTAACACATCCAAAACACTGTTCATCATCAAAAGAAGTCAGAATAGAAACTCATGCAGGGCAGGAACCTGGAGGTTGGACCTGATGAAGAGGCCACAGAGCGGTGCTGCCTGCTGACATACTCATCTTGCTTTGTCATAGAGTAAAGGGTCACCAGCCCTGGGGTGACCCCACCCACAATAGTCTGGACCCCATCAATCACTAAATGAGAAAGTGCCTTACTGGCTTGCATACAGTCTCATTTTAGGGAGGCATTTTCTTAATTGAGGCTTCCTCCTCACAGCTGATTTTAGCTAGGGTCAAGCTGTCATAAAACTATCCAATACAGGGTCTTACTATCCAGTTCCAGAAAGCAACTGTGCAATGAAAATAATCTTCTACTTTTCATTTTTTCCATGCTAGTCATTTCTCCCATTCTCTATATAACTTGAATGACCTGATATTTATAGATTTTCTTTCTAAGTTCAAGAAAAACTAATTGTAAGTCCTAAATATCTCTGACTGGTGATTAATTGAATACATAAAGTATTTAACAATTAATCACTTGCAAACACTGCTTAAATTCCTGTTATTTAAACAAGATAAAATGCTTTTTTAATCTTACTATTTTCAATTAGCTTTAATTGAAATAGAATTATAGCAATTTCTCCCACTCTATCCTCTTTCTAGCCTCTCATAGCTAACCTCCCTGAAATTCTTCCATTTCTCTGTTGACAAGTTGATAGCCTCTTTTTCTTTAATTATTATTTTTACATGCATAATTTACATGTTTATGCAGATTTTGTTGGGTTCAAACCATAGATATAATAGATGAATGTATCATTTTTGATAGTACTGTTTGTTTTAGATTTTATGTCTAGTAATTCCTGGTTTAATGTTTCATAAACTTTGAGATTTCTGATTTCCACTCATCCTGAGTCCTGAGGACATGTCTTTTCTTATGAAGAATATTCTCAATGAACATCTCATGAAGTTGTGTTTTACACTAATACTCCATTACAGAAAACTCAAAATCTTTAATCCATTACTCCTCTTTATGACTTATAAGCTTCAAGTTATTCCCAAATTCATCCTCAATAAAGTGAGAATGTAAAATTTTCTACTTGATAAGATTAATTTCTTGTATATCTACTAAGAATGAGTTACCCTGTTTTTTTTTTTTATTTCTGTATTACCTTAAAGATCTTTGTCATCTATTATTTTTGTCTCACTTGGACCTTAATACTCATGTTGATAACAACATATTCCAAGGTTAAAGCTTCTAGCAAAAATACAATGGTTCTGTTGTCTAAATACTGAAGTCTGAGTAATACAACTGTTTAGCAGCCTCTGTTCCTTAATTATCATTACTTGGAGAGCTCAATTTTCATAATTTGGCATTTTCATTTATCAACAATCTTACACTTGATGTTTCAAGTTAAAGCTTACCACGCATTGCTGATATATCTCTTCCAAACTCTTTAATACCTCAATGTTACTTACTAGTCAAATTGCTGTAAAGTTATTTAAATGCATTTAAACTGCATGTGACACCTTTGCTACATTTCATTCTACCTCTGATTTTCCCAGCTGTTGTGGAAGGCTGCTCCACATAGGGTATCTAATGTTTTGTTGAGAGTTCTTCTTTGCAGAAATTTAACTGATTTTATTGTCATGCTATCCATTAGATTGTGTTGTGATACTCTTACCATCCTCACCAAGATTGAACTAAAGTGCTGGATACACTTTCCTCCCTCCTTTACTAGTTTATGTACAATTGATAAATTGATATCTTTTTTTATGTCTATGAGATACTAACAAAAAGGAATCTCTGTTTTTGTATCAAGAAACACAGAATGAAACATTACATTCATTACATTATTTTTCTTTGCCACTACAGAACATTACTGTTTACTAGGCTTGTCTCTAAGGACATGACATGTCATAAATTTCTTGACCCTCAAAAATGCTCCTAGTTACCTATTATTTTTATTATGGTCATGATATTTTGTTTGTTTATAATGGTATTTGACTGAAAGAAATAAAGTATTCTTTTCTGGCATAAGTGCTGTTTTACTAGGAGTTAGCTCAATAGCTTATAAGAAGAGAAAATAATAATACCTGGAAATTACAAATAGATAAATGAACATATATGTATAAGCATACTTCCTAGATCAACATGTATGTTATAGAAAGGATTGCTTTTATAAATTCTTCAAAGCATTTTCAAAGTAGAGAAGGTGATTCAACTAGAACAGAGATAGATATGAAACTGACAACCGTAAAGCTCAATGTCGTGGTTGATCTAATTTCCACTTATGTAGTTCTGGAAACTATTCTATACAACTAGTACAGAATCCATATAATCCAGAATTGCATGTAAAAATTCCCTATAACATGAGAATCCACAAACGTGACATAAAAAAAATCATGTACAAAGCCCCAAATAAATTATGCATTCACAGGAGTGAAGACAAGATGTATTGGGATTATGAAACCAGGGAAGAAGCCAAACTGTCAGGGATCAGTGCACATAGGAAGAACAAGATGCAGATAAGCCAAAATCTGAATGAAGTTGTTTTTGAAAGATGACAGCTATCAGAAACACTTGAAAAAAAGGAAGTTGAGTTATTTTATTTCTTTGGAGGCTAAGGATACTTAAAAGAAGCTGACTGGCTGGCTATAACAACAATATGCCTTCCAAGATTTCAAAGGCATGTTCTCAATGTGTTTGAGATAATCCAATAGAGTCAGATTTTTCTAAATAATGTTAAAATACTGAGCATTCAAGAATCATTGATACTTGCAATATTTAAGTAAAAACACTATATTTTATAACTTTCCAAAAATATACTTGCTCTCAAAATAAATTGTATAGATACTATGGTTAAAGGATATGCATTATTTCTTTGTATTAAGGTACCTTATTGATTTATTTGTTGAGAGTCTGTATGTGTACATGTTTATGTGTTTACATGTGTATCTGTGTATTGCATGTATGTGTTTGCAGATGTACATGTGTCATGGAGTGTATGTGTAGGTCAGAGGAGAGCTTGCAATTTTTTGGTAATTTACTTACACCATCATTGTTCCATTATGAAACTCAATCATCAAGATTGGAAGCAAGTATGTTTTCCTGTTAAGCTATCCCGCCAGTTCCCAAGAGCACAGTGTTTTCATTTAAGTTTCAGATTTGCAGAGAGATTCATAAATAAGAGAATCTACACTGTGGAAAGTAGAGATTAAAATATAATCAAAGATAAGTATTTAATCATGAGAGAACATTATATAGGATTAATCTAATGCAAGTCAATAATGATGTACTCACTATTATATTTAACATGTTTTCGTGTAGTAAAGCAATGGGATAGGTTCAATTGGCTATAATTATCTAATAACATGAAATTTTAGTAGGCATAAAAAAACAAAGCATTTTATAAGTTAATTGAAAATCTTCAGCAATATATAATGAAACATATTCAGGGACATAAAATGAATTAAATGACTTGCATTTTGCCTTACATAAAATTTATAGGAGTAATTTAATACCTTAATAAAATTAACAAGAATGTATACTCTTTTTACTGATATAAAAGGAAGATTTTGACAAGGTCCATGGATTGAGAGATGAACTTCCTGGCTGTTGGGGCTTTTTGTGCTAATGTTTATTCACTTGCTTTTGGAGCTTGCTTTTAAAGATACTGTCCAAGCTGTCCTTAAACTCATGTTCTGATTCAGTTCTCCTGCTTCAAGCACTGAAGCAGTGAGAACTACATGTGTGCATCACTGGATGAGCAAGATGTAAACATATTTGAGGTCTAGCCTTCAACCCACCAAAGTCCTCCAACTGGTTCTAAACTGATAAATTTCACAGGCCAATACGTTCCACACATCTCAATGTCCCCACAAAAGCATCAATTTAAATCCAGTGTCTCACTTAAAACTTAACAGCTCTGAGGCAATTTTCAAGTAAAAGTCAATTAATTATATATGGGGCTCATGGATGAATCTGGTTTTAGTAGTGGTTGAAGGATTTCTCTCGATCTTATGTGTAAACCTAGCAAATCACTTCTAAGATGCACTGGTTAATTGCATAGAGAAAGCTAAAAATAGCCTGATCAAAATAAGGATGTAAAAGAGCAAAATGAGTTGCTGATTATGTGAAAATTCTAAGTTTCAAGTTCTATAATGATTTCCACTGCTTGCTATAAATAACAAAAATATATAAATTACTTCAAATTTTTCACATGCTACTTTTCAAGCAATTCTAAAGTAACAATTCTAGTAGGATTTCTGCAAAGATTTCCTTTTATTTTAGTCTCCAATAACATGTGTCCCCTTTCCTTTTGAGTTTCAATCGGAATCTGCCTTTCAAGCATTTTCTACAACCAATTAAATGTTTCCTAGGACAGCATGTGGGTTTTCCTACTGTATTCCTCACCTAATTCTATTCTCATCAATAATATCTTCATCCTTTAGCCACCTCCCCCAGTTTGAGACAATCCAAAATTTTCAGTTACATTGAGGACAGTTCTTTCATCTTCTGTCTTCTACCTAATTTGACATTTTAATTTCATGTTGGAGCAACAATCCATTGCCTGTGACCCAGATGTGGTTTAGTTACATTTGACTCTAAGATAACATCATCCTTCCAGCCTTCAGAAACCAGTCTATCACATCATATCAGTAAAAAGAAAAACATATGGTTATCAAAATAAATTTTAAAACAATTTGCATTTCCAGAATCATACAAATGAACATATTCATAATAAAAACTTTCAATAAAATATATAGAGAAACCATGTCTTCAATTCAATAAAACAGAGCACCTGTGAGCAGTTATAGATAATCCACTGATCCTAGAAAAGCAAGTAAAAGATTGTGCTAGAATATTTGTTTTCAAAACTTCTATCCAACAATAGCATATTTTAAGAATGTATTATCATAGAAGTTGAAGAGGAAGAAACATTTTTATAAATTATGGGTTTATATTTACTGAAGCTCTAATGAATATGTATACCAAAAGTGACTTAGTGAAGTATGGAATACAAGAGCAGTATTTAACCAAATTATGTACAATATTTTGAAACTGAACAATACAAAAAATCATGAAAACACTATCCACAACAGTATAAAATAAAACACTTTGCAGTGAATTTAATAGTTCTGGTCAAGGCTTTTGGTTGCTCCTCATAACATGATAGGGAGGCTCTGTTGCTAAAGACACAACTTACCATGCCATTGAACATGGAGAAATCAAGCTGGAGATAAGTAGAGGCCTCACCCCTGCTAAGCAGCCTCATCATGTTCAAAGGTATTTTGCATGGTACTAGAGGAGAAAATTAATTATCAATATCACTCATATATAAGTCCTGTGACTTACAACAGTGACCTGCCAGCAAAATATACTGGTATAATAGTGGATTGGCACCCCTAAAACCCCGTGACACATAGCTACATGCACATGCTGATATAAACTGCCATTCAAAAGAGAAAATCAGTCAAGTTCAGATAACTACAACTAAGTGGATAGTGTGTTGTTCATTCAGAAAAAGATGATGTAATGAAATGTGAAGAAGGAAGGGTTAGCTCTCCATAAAAGTAATACTTTCTTTGAAATGACCAGTATAAGAGTCTATTGTCTTTTAATAACTGTTTATCCTATACTGGCCATATAACCGTGAATATTACATGTTTTAACATATACCACAGTGTGAAGAACATGTCAGCAGTAGGACGAGGGTACAGGACTTGATTTGCCTGGAAATATTTTAAGAAGAGACATTAACTGTTAACAAATAAGTGAAAGACTATCACAAAGAAAGAGGGTGATATAACCATTTTACCACTAAAATAGCAAAAAGAGTCAGGAAGGAAGATACTAGGAATGAAAAATGAGGGCTTACATATTTTCTTCAGAAAGTCAGTGCTGAAAGACTAGCCACCTGGGTTGGAAAGGTGGTTCAGAGATTAAGAAGTACCCTAGTCTGGTTCCCACCATCAACTTTGTGGCTTATGAATCCATCTTGAGGGTGTCTGGTGCTCTCTTCTGGACTCCACATGTACTTTACTCATGTGCACATATCCATACACTAACACATAAATTAAAATAAAAATAGACATTTAGAATTAAAGAGCAGACAATGACTCTCCACGTTATTCAAACACTCCTTGATCCTGGGTGGCATACTATTATAAGAGTCCTCTAACATTAGTGCCGTAGCACATATGTTAAGAATCCATCAGTTTATGTATTGTTGATTAAACTTAGAATATGTGAAACCCACAGAGGTAACATTGCTAACTTCTCGGGGGTCAGATGTTGTTTCTAAAAGTTTTCCATGCTTTGCTGAAGGTAGGTGTGGCTGCTAAAACTATTTCTCTACAGCTAGAAAGTCATGGATTTGTTGCCACCCATTAACCTTAAGCCATGAGTCACTTTCCATGGCACACACATATCCAACCATGTTAGAATGGAAGTGTCCTTTAGTTGTTGCTACAATTATTTTATTTTTCACAATTCCTTCATAGGGTTGCAAAGAAATGACAAACTGTTTTCACAGATTTCAACTTTCTTGACAAATGGGGGAAAAATGTGTACAGTTTGAAAAAGTTCTAGCATGAAGAAAAATGCCAGTGTGATGTTTTAGCTTTAAAAGTGCATTTTAAAACACATGAACATTCCAGGCACCTGCGTTTTCATTCATTAAGTTTCATGACAAATCAGTAATAAAACCAATAATATGATGCAGAATAAATGAACTTGATTTAGCACCTCAGTCCTCACTGAAATGTCTAAATATGCCATATTCGCAAACATGGCCGGTCTTTATATTAAAAAGAATCTTATTCTTGGAATGGATCCTTCTTTTTACTTTGTAACATAGTTTGGATAAATATAAAATAGCAGCCAAGTACACTTATATAAATCAGACAGACCTCAAAGGTTTTCACCATATGCACTGAGAAAGAAACAGGTTTACCAATTTATTCTGGCAAAGGCTTCGTGCTTGAACTCTTTGAGAAGAAGCAAGTGATATTACAGGCACTGTGTGACAAGCCACACTAATATTTGAGGCATTAAATGAGAATTCTTTTTCCTTCAGATTCATAATTTCAGTGAGTTGGCAACCTGATTAGGTGGCATTAAAAATGAGCTTTTAGCGGCTAATAAGCTTCCCCTTGGTTACACAGCCTGTTGTTTTCCTGCGGCAAAGAGGAGAGAGCTGCATGAGCCACTGTTTGCAATGCATGAATAAGATGACAAATGGGAAGAGGGCGTGGATGTTGATGAGGAACGTTTGATTAGCAATTGGCAGCATGAAAACTTCTGAATTATTTTGCAAATTTAAAGAAAGGTTACACATGCAGTTGGTGAGCAGAATTATAGACACAAAAATAGAACTATCTGAAGAAGCAGACATTTTGTTTTCCTGCATGTCATTTGGGTATTTTTGCATCTCTTTATCTTTAATCAAAACTGGGGCTACGATCTGGATACAAAGAAAATGGAGTTTGTTTGCATGGTGCTTGGGCATCAAACAAATGTCAGAAGTAATTTCCCAGGTCAATACAATCTGAAATAGAAGTGGGGTGACAATAAGAGTTAGAATGTAAATGATGAGTGTACAGCTTCTGCAGTCTGTAAAAACACATGAGGTCACACATATTTTCATCCCCTGAATCTGTCTTTAATAAGTGTTTAAAGAATGTAGGTGATTCTGTGCTATCCCAAACATTCTCCCTTAAAATATGGATAACTTATAAATATCAAACTCATTCTGTGGTTTTTGCAGTAAAAGTAAAGAATAATCAAAAATTAGTTATAACAATGGGGAGAGAAGTGTCCCTAGGAACAACAACACCAGATATATTGGAGACTTGCCACCAGCTCCTTGAGATCAAGGATCAGACTATTTTACTTGCTCATACAGTTGTTTCTGCCTGGAATTTCATTGTCTTGGGCTGTCAAATCAAACGACTCTCCAGCAATGTACTGGTATGGCTTTGTAAAAGTGAGAATTTGTCTTTTTGTTTGGGAATCTGTGTGCCTGAAATCAAGTCATAAATTAAGCTGAACTCTCTTTAGGTAAAGTTGTTTCATTCCTTCTCTCCAGATCCTGTGTTAGAAGAAATGCTGAAGCACTTTGGCTCATAGCATCATCACAACACTCTCTGCCCAGTTGTTTCATGCCCCTACTCCACACCCAAGACATCTCTATGTGTCTACAGTTCTTATCTTCATATGAAGCACTTTGTCATTGCTTGGTGTCCTGCTATCATGTGTCTCATTGCCCTTACTTCTAGAGAGACCTTGTTTCCAAATAAGGCTACAGAGATCATGCCAGTGTATGGTCTGGGTTTTCTTCCAGGCATTCTTAGTCTTCTACTTCTCTCTGATGTTAAAGTGACTATCACTAATGATGTCAGTTTCTTAGACCTAGATACAAGGCTACATGAAGAGTCATGTTTGTTTTCTCATTTTTAGAATGTAGGTTTTAGAAATCTCACACATTTCTTCAGGCCTCAATTATAAGCAAGGTTCCCTTTTGCAAATTATTAAGTAGCATGGAGAGGAAAAACATTTCTATGATCAACATACAATTGTGCGTTCTAGTTTATTTTTCTTTTGATTTTGATAAACACTGTGGCCAAATGAAATTTAGAAGAGGAAGGGTTTTTGGTGTTTTGTTTTGTTTTGGTTTGGTTTTTATGGTCTTTCACCTTCAGGTCACAGAACAGGGACTCAAGTAAGAACTGAAACAGAAACTATGGAATGATACTGTTTACTAGGTTGCTCATTGGTTAATTATTTTCAGTTAGGGTTTTTAATACACCCCAGGACCACCTGCCTAAGGACAGTACCACCTACAGTAGACTGGACCCATCTATTAATTATCAATCATTTAAATGCCACACAGAAATGCTCATGGACCAATCTGATCAAACTAATTCTTTAATTGTTCTTTCTCTTCTCAGATGACATTTGACTGTATTGAGTTGACAATCAAAACTAACCAGGACACTGTGTATGTTTCCATTTCTGAATTTGATAGGGTCAGAATTCTTTGAAGCTCACCACTCTACAATTCTGACCAGAATTTGTGCTCTTTAGGATAAAATATGTCTGAAAAGGAGTTTGAAAATGAACCTGATTTACTATTCTACCTTCTTTGTATGAATGAGTCAATCCTCAGGACTCTTGTTTCAAAAAAAATATCAGATCCATCTTACATTATTATATAAAACTACTTCCTTGTAAGACAAGAAATTGAAAATTCTGTGTTGCAAGGAGAGACCCACATCAATTCTATATAATCTCACCATGGCTGATGTAAGTTTATTTTCTCAGAGGAGCATAGCCAGTGTACTGCTGCCTCTGATTTGACCAGAACAGAAAAGAAAGAAGGAAATAGCAATCAGTTCCATGGCCTGGGACTTATTGGTATCTACTAATGACCTCATAAACCTATATGAACTTCCCTCCATTTTGTGGAAATTATGTTACTATGTACTGAACACTATGGACTTTTACATTTACTTTCTGAAGGAGCCGCTGGTGTTTTGAACATACTCTGGAGCTAACAGCTATAAATAGCTATACTGCTAACCTGTAACTCAGTATGGTTAGTGGTTTGTAGGAAAAGATGAAGATATGTTGTATACTATGGAGGAAAGGCCTAAGAGGACGTGACATAAAGGTATCAGCAGCCCAAGGAGATGAAGCGGAAAAAGTTCAAACATGTTGACACCTTTATGTTGAAATTGCAGCCTCCTAAACCGAAGGCACTGGGGCTATTTACAAGCTAAGATGGAGAAACACAAGAGTAAAGAAGTACACAAGACGATGACTACAGTTGGAATTGTAATGGTTTTAATGTTCAATATTGATATAGATGTTCTCAGAAAAGTGTTATGTATTAGATGGCAGCAGTTTTGAATATTTAGTGTTGGAAAGGTGCCCACAACCTATGAAAATTAAAGGTAGAGAAACTGGTGCAATCTGAAAGAGCTGCTGTGGTGTAGAAACATACGGGGTCCTTGGACTGCTGTTTAGTAGAGTTAGACACCTTTCCGTGATGCTGCTTTTTATTTTCTTCTCTGTTCACACAAATTGACAAACTGGTGCTAAGATGATGCCACTGAAATTTCCTAGCATGGCAAAATTCTGCTCTTTTTTTACTCACACATGTGTCAAAGCTTTTTAGTAGCTGGGTAGCATTTCTTTCAATACTAAGTTATCCACGAGCAAGGTCAGGCTAACATATAATCAAATTATTTTAACAATTGTACTGGAAGTTGAAAACATATATAAAAAGACAAATACTTTAAAAGTCTGACATTCTCATTAACCAATGTCATAACATAGAATATCAAAATGGTTTATAAAATGTTGTTAATATTATGATCCTGAAAAAAGTCAATTAAAACATCAGATATCATTGCTTTAGAAACTATCCTTTTTTATTTAAATGTAAGAATTAGTTCTAGAAAAAAGGGAGAAGTAAATTACATCTTCAGAGTATTTCCTTAGAGCTTTACCGAGGGAGCTCCTGGAGGAATCCATAACCTTTGTGTTTTCCTTCCTGAGTGGCGCTCAGCAAGGTACTGTCATCTTCAAGTTGTGCTTGTTTGAGTTATCTGGAGCTGAGTTATGAGAGCAACTCCATTATTTAAGTATTATTGCTCTTTCTCTCTGCCTCTTCATTCCCCTTCCCAGCCTCTGCTAAGGTACTTCAATGATTATAATGAAGTGAATCCAAATTACTAGTTTGAGGCGACAAGAAACCTGACATGCACACAAAATACTCTTTTGCATTTTCCTGACTGAAGAATCATCCTAAAGTATTTATCTGTCTTTTATAATTTCTCACTTAGCTGCGATTTTCTATATTTAACTGGGATTTACCAAAAGAGAGTTTTAAAATGAGAAAATGAATCCTAAATGAGGTTATGGCAAAATATTTCTGATATTTGATTTAACTGATGATTTAAAACTTACTGAAAATAAAAGGAAGTTTATCAATAAAGTATTAATAGTGCTTATGCTTTTATTTACACACCCAAACTATACGATGTTTTCTGTGACTATAAAACATGGAAAAACACATGATAAGAATATAAAATACCACTTCTCAGGTCACTCTTAACCAGTAAAAAATATCACACTGACAGTTGTGCCCATGTGTGAGTGGGCTTACTGTTTTAGCTTTAGTGTTTTGGCAAGCCTGATGGTTTAAATGGCCAAATTACTATCGGATCTATTCTTTACCATTGTACGAGCATTATGGTGACCTTCACTTCGTGAAGAGTATTGCTTCTACAGAGGGTGCTGAAATCTGAAGTAGAAAATGTGTGCCCACCACATAGAAAACCCAAATAGAAAACAAGAGTGAAAGACTGTTGATGAAGGAGTTTTCCCTTTTAAATTGTCCATTCAGATAAATTTCCTACCATAGTAGAGGAGAAACAATTCAAATCAAGTGATAGGACTGAAGTTGTATTTTAAATAAGTAATAACTAATAATAATAATAGAAAACAGATGCGTATATCTCTTAAGAATGACTTTCTTTACACTTTACAGATCTGAGATTTCTGTGTCAGACTGCACTTTAGATAAACTGAAGAATATTTTGAACTTGGGCCTTTTCCTGGACTCACCTAGTAGGCAGATTTTTAAAAATGAGTACAGAATTTTACTCTCTAATGACATTCCTAGGTTCCAAGTGCCAAGATAGATTTTAGTCAACTTGAGCAAAGCAAAATCATCTGAGAAGAAGGAGCTTCAATTAAGACCTTTTCTCCATAAAATTGACTATAGGCTAGTCTATGGGGACGTTTTCTTGATTAATGATAGATGTGCGAGGGTCTAGCTAACTGAGGGAAATACTACTCCTGGGTGGTATTCCTAGGTGATACAGGAAATGAGGTTGAGAAAGACACAAGTGAGTAAGTCAGTAAGAAACAATCCTCAATGGCCTGTTTTAGTCCCTGCCTCGAGGTTCCTGTTTGAATTCTTGCCCTGACTTTTCTCAGTGACAGTCTAGATTCTATGAGGTAAAAGACACAGTTTAATCTCATTTCTTTTGGTCATGGTCTTTATCAAAGCATAGAAAACAAACTAACATCAAAATTGGTACTAGAAATGGGGTATTGTGATAGACTGCCCATGTTATTTTGAGGAAAATTTGCAGAAGGGTTTGATATTTGGGGCAAGAAAAGTCATTTCATGCTCAGAGATTAATGTGCTATCGTTGGGCTTGGAAGCTAAGAATGCTGAGTGCAATGCAGAGAATGTAGGTGTTGTTTGTGAACGTTCATGTAGAGTTAAAGATTGTACCAGCACCATTTGTGTGTTAGTCTGTATGAAGAATCTATGGTTTCTGGTCAGCTGGGACAGTAGAGTCCATTCTGATTAACAATAGAGCCTCACCACCAAAGTGTAAAGCTTTGTTTTACTGGGACAAGAGATACTGGTCAACTGGGGCTGAGACATCAACTGTGATAAAGAAAAGATGAAAATCATTGATGTGAAATCATCTAAGATTCTTGAGAGTCAGCCAGCTTTCAGATGATGAGGTCCAGTGGGGGCAATTGTTACATTTCATACTGGCAGCTGAAATTTTTAATGTGTAAAAGACTGGCATTGTTACTAATATTGGCAGCATGAGAAATGCTGGATTGAGGGAATTGTGGAGAGTAGTTGAAGTCTGGCACCATGATAAACCAGGAAAACTGCTGGTGAAGTTGTATCTTCAGTTGCAAGTAAAAGGAGTCATGGAAAGAGACAAAATTTTGGCACAAGGCAACAAATTCAGTCTCCCTGAAGTCCAGGAGACCATTGGTGAAGGTGAAGCCTGTAGAGATCCCAGTATAGTAAAGATGATAAGATCATGACATGACCCCTGGGGACAACTGCACGTGTAGGGTTTACCAGTCAGAACCTACAAGAAAAGGTACCTGTACTGGGAATGGCAGAGTCAGAGACTGGAACTGGCCGAACCCTTTGGAACAAAATCTATTGTGAGTGAATCCCAGACATTAGACATAGAGCTTATAAGATTGGTTTTACGCTGCTGGATATTGGTTTTACTTTCATTTGATTGTAAGTGCACCCTGGTTCCTCCTCTTAGGAATCAGAAAGTATGTAACTTATATCTTACTTTCACGAGATAAAGTTGAGAGACTTTAAGGTAGACATTGACTTTTATAAACAGACTGAACTTATAAAGAGTTGAACTTTTAAAGTGTAAAATGTATAAATTTTAACATTGTGATATTGTATGATATGTTTATAGCACATACCTAGGGGTTAAACAGAAGCAAAGGGTTATGTTTTAACTAAAATGTATTATCTGCCAAATTACAAAGGGTCCAGTTGTGTTGGGGGTTTTCATTTGTTTATTTGTTTTGCTTTCTGTTTTGTCAACTTTACACGAACCACATTAATCTTGGAAGTGGGAACTTGATTTGAGAAACTTTCAATCTCATATTGGCCTACAGACAAATTTCCAGGGTATTTTCTTTATTAAATGCTTTAAGTGGAACTAGGTCATTTGGCCATTGCCACCTCTGAACAGATGGTCCTAGGTGGTATAAGAGAACAGGCTGACCAAGTCATGTGTATAAGTCAGTAAGCTTGTTCGCTCATGGTCTCTGCTTGAGTTCCTCCCTTGGATTCCTCCCCCAATTGCCTTCATGATATACTTTAAACTATCTGAGGAAATAAACCCTTTCATTCCCTCTTTGCTTTTGGTCATGATTTGTATAACAGCAACAGAGAGAAGATTGTTGTTAATATCTTTACATGAAAGGTTGTGCTGGCTCATGGATGGAGAATGACTGAATCAAAAACTTCATGACCTTCCCACCGTCCTGCCTGTTCTTCCACTGGGGAATCCAAGATTTATTTTGGAGAAAATAATTGAGATGGGTACTTCTCAAAGCTATATAATTTCAGATGTTAAGTGGGAAATATTTCTAGAATTTGTGTATATTGTACAAATTTTGTATGTGCTGATATGTGTATCTACCCAGAGAGTAGTATTAGGCATATTCTATATTTTTTAATGATACCAAAACACAAACATGAGACATTTTGTGCTGAACTGACTAGCAAAATTTAGAATATTCAAAATATATAGAAAAGGGTCAATGATGTTCTCATTTTCCTTAATGTAAATATTGCTCAATTTTTTTCATCAAGGAAATGGAATTAACCTCCTGATCAAAGAATATTAAATGATTTTATTAGAAAATTCTTTGAATATGCAATTGGGGTTTGGTTATTTTACACCGATAAAAATGTTTGGCATTCAAAGAATCATGTCAAGTACCAAAAAGGCCCTTTGTAGTACATCCTAAAAGTGTCCATTATATACAGCATGCTTGCCTTCGCACACCTCAGTTCTTCTCACATGTGACAGCCTTCATTGTAAATACACAAACTCCCAATTTACATTTTTATTTGTGCATCAAACACGTTGTAGTACAACAAAAAGTCTGCAAGAAAAACTATGTGCCCCCTTACAATTATTTGGTTAGAGCACAGAGCTCTATCCAAAGTCTCTTCAGGACCTTTTATCCAAAGCTGGCTCCTTAAATGAGCTATTCTTCTAACCTACTCTTCAACTTCTACTGTTGCCTGCTTTGTGACCATCTTCTTATTTGTTTTCCAAATTCTAATGGCACAAAGAACAGAGAAAAGAAAATAAATCTATTAGAACCTAAACTAGATATACAAGGTGCAACATAAACAGTCAATAACAAAGGAAAACAAAAACATTAATTTGCATGGTTCAGTTGTCAAGAAAACTAAAATTTCCTGAAATGTTCAATATATTCAAACATGGAATAAAGACAAATCTGGCTAGGAAAGATGGTGGTGTTATAAACATAAACTTAAAGCATTCAGAGCTGATGGAAATAGCTAATGAGAAAATTGATCTGTTTGCATGGTAGGGAAGTTGGAAATAATTAAGTTCACATTATACAAATCAAGGCTTCATAATTGGATTTGACACAAATACAGGTATGGCATCATTGCATTGGGACATTAGGTTGTAAATGTAATTTAAGTTGAATTTTTAAGTTCTGTTAAGGAATGAATTCATCAATCTAATAACACTGGGAGGATTTTCACAGTAAAAAAGAGAAATATTGTCAATTTCCAGGGAGCAGTAAGGTCATGGTCCTTAAATATTAAATATTAATCTACTATGTGTTGCTAGTACAAGGAAATTGCTTACAGCATTCTAAATCTTATCCTTCTACCCACAGATAAGTGTAGCTACTACACCTCATCAAAGAAGCTTTTCTTCACAGCAAGTGGAGACAACCACCGAAAATACAACTAGACACAATGCAGAGATTAACGGATAATGGGGATTCCAGACCCATTAGATACATCGACGTCACAGCTCCTATGCGTCTGGCTCAGGGAACATCTGGGAAGAGGGCAAGCAAAGATTGTAAGATCCAAAACAGAGGAAAATCTGGGGTAAACCATTCTCTCTTAGAAATGAATGCATAAACAAGACTGGGACGACAGTGTCAATCTGAACATGGAGGGGGATTTGCAAGACTTCACCCTTATATAAAGAGATGTGGCAACTATTGACTGCTGGGAGAAGGAGATGAACTCTTTTTATAGTTTTCATAGAAAGAATGGTCAGACCTGAAACCGAATACACAAACAAACCCAAATACAGACCTAGTGGGATCCCACACATGTGGATGCTCACTTACTCACATGGGATGTATGTGTTGGGGGAAGTATGTGAAAGAGGCAGTCCACTTCAGAACAAGGGGGTACATGGAAGCAGTTAGAAGAAGGAAAGTGATACAAAAATGATACAATTCTATTTTAATTAAAATCACATTGTAAAAGTCAATAATAGATTTTCTGATAGAAAAGTTTAAAGTAGACTTGGGGGGAAAAAGTAAAAAATAAACTTTAAATCTAAGCGTATTTCTCTACGGGAATAAATTTAAGCAACAAACTAGCAAAATACAGATAAAAATTGAAGTGTCATTTTTAATCGTTTTATTTCAGAAGCTTTACTGCATATTTACTGAGTGCTAATTTACCATAAGCAAAGAAGCAAGAGGCTAACGACTTCCTGCATATCTGAGATGGAAAGTTATGTGTGTCACTACCTTCCAGTTTTGTTCTCCTTAGTGGATGAGAAATTTAAAACTGTTCTATGGGAACATGGTATCACTCTGGCGACAGTATGTTCTAAGTTGTAGAGCTGGACTTAAAAGAAAAATGGAAAATATCTTTGTTTGGATTTATTTTTATAAACAGATATAATATTGTGTCGCTTACTATGATTTATTCTTTGGCAATTAAAAATGGTAACAGAGAAGTTTCTTTAGAATTATGCTCCAATTATGTAGTAAATAAAACTTTGAACTTTGTCAGTAGAGGGTGTTGCAGAGGTATTAGAGGATGAAATGGGCTGATTATCCAGTAACCAAAATGGTACTTTTTTACTCTTGTCTTTCCTCTTGCCTCACAGGAAAACAGTACTGTTTGAGGGAGTTAGCATAGGTGTGGGTGAACAATTTTTTGTGACAGCAAACTCACAATGGCCTGTCCCTAGTACCACCTTCTAGTACCCTCTGTGGTAACATTGCTCAGTCCAACAATCCTTCCCATTGACCATTTGCTACAAATGTGTGACTACACACCCACTGCAGCCAGACTGTGCTCCAGGGTCTCCCTTTGTGACTCTTCAGAATGACTAAGAAGAGCTCCAAGCCTCCATCTATGTGGTGGCTCCATGCACTTGTCTGGTCTAAGCTCAGACCCAAGAAACTCTTCTTTGCCTGTCCCATGGCAGAAGTTAACCAGATCAAACCTGAGGTACCCAGCAGAAAATTTGGGCCACTCATTTGTCTGCTGTCATATCTTCTTCAATAAGGTTGAAGCTGGCCTTTGCAATGGAACTCTCTTCAAAGCCAGTACTTTTTCTCTAGCCCAGGGCTCACTTTCCTTTATTTTAGCAAACAAATATGCTACAGCCCACTAAATCGAGTCATGGGATATTAACCCTTATGGCATCCAGCATTTTATATACATGAATGATCATGCATCAGTGAAATCCATTAACAAGTCACAGGTGAGGACTCTCACAGACACACCTCCCATAGATACCCACTGTCCAGCAGGTGTCAACTTCCAGACTCTCAGAGAAAATCAGTAAACATATTATTTACATAAAATATCTGGGCACATCAAATGATTTGTATCTGAGAATGATGGAAATATTTCTAAAGTTAAAATTCCCAGAAGTCAATCAAATATCAACCTCGAAAGCAGGCTTTACCATGGAAAGCAACTGAAGTACGATGCACTAACTGCAGCTGTCATCTGCATGTTTTCCACATTTCAAGAATTTTCAATATTAAATTCCTCATGTCACCATTATTGCCTGATTTCTGTCTTTCAATTGTGCTTATACCAATATGGCACGTTAGTTATTTTTAGAGGGTGCATATTAAATATTCTCAATGTAAGTAAACTAACTTTTAATCTTTTCAGGAAGTATTTTAAAAATTCTCCTGCATAATTCCGAATATTATCAGAAGGTAGGCTCATGACACCAAATAACAATTCAACTTAGAGAATTTAGGAAAAGAGATCTGGACAGCTGGTAGCTAGGTTTATGTCTAAACCCAAAAGTCATTTTAGACTAAAGCAAGTAAAAAAAGGAACAAGTGTGAAATCTGCAAAACATGTTCTTGTTTTTATGTGAAAAACTTTTCTTTGAACTATTTTGCTATATTTTGAATATTCAAATATTTTAAAATATTCATTAAGGAAAGGATTGGCTACTTTAAAATTCTATGAGCTTAAAAATGAGAAATGGGAAAATGCTAAAACCGGAGAAAGGAGAAGCAAAATGTATTTCACACATGTCCTAAGAGGCAGGTGGGGAATTGAAAAGGCAATACCATCATCAGGAAATGCATTCTGGGCACTTTCTGATAACGCAAAGCCGCCATCCAGCCTGGGCAGACCCAGGCTGCTTAGCTGGCCTTTGAGTTTTATTTATTTTGCGCCAGCAAATGCTAAAAAGCAAAACTGGGTCGAAAAGGCCATTTTTGTCTGTGAATTTCAGATTTCTTTAATTCTTTCAATTCTTGGAAAGCAAAACAGAGGAATTCCTGACTAAAGGCTTCTGGTAAGTAGCTGTGAAAAGTTACGATACCTTCCTAACAGGATGAAGAGGGACCTGGTAAAGCCTCTCTACTGTTGCAGAGCAGATGAAAGGTAGCATAGTTCTGCCATCGAAATTCCTCTCCCGACCCCCCACCCCCAGGGATGAGGCCCTGTTTGGACTTTGCTGGCAGAGAATCTAACAGTTTCAGAAAGTGAATATCATGTCCTCAAAAGCATTCCAACCTTACTTTATACCTAGAAGGAATTGATGATAGGAAAGATTGTTTTATGTGTAGGAAGCAGCTAGAGCTTAGCAACAAGCTGATAGAAGTAGTGCCCGTTTCATACATGCACGTTAATGCTGTCTTTCTAGAACCCTTGATGATATCAGAGGGAATATGCATTAGAGATTTTGATTCTTAGCTCAGAGAAGCAGATTACTGCTGAAACATGCAACTATCCAGACTGGTTATGTTAAAATTATTGAATGCCTGAAATGTCAGAGACGGCTTACATACCAGACTTCAGAACCTGTCGTTATTGGTATGTATTGCATAAACATTTTAGAGCTCATTTTAATTATTACAGTTCCAGGTTTTCAGACTTATAATCTGCAAGTAAAGAACACAATATGTTTGAGAGTTTTTGCTTGACTATTGAAACTTGATCCATGAGGTCTGATGCATGAAATGTTAACCAGCATACTTAGTGAGTGTCCTTATGTTACCTCACTACAACTAGCACCTTTTATAGTCTGGATTATGAACATCTTGTTAGTTTACAGCTGTAATCTAACTGTAGCTTTAAGGGAAGGTCACCTGTAGACTTTACAGTCATAGCTTTCATGGTTTGGGGTATTGCGGCTTCATTTTGTGGTGATTGTATACTGTCACTTTGCATTTACTAACATTTCATCCATTGAAAACTGTCTTCTAAAACCTTTCCTACATTGTCAGTCATCACCAATGTGAACTGAGGTGTGCCTCTTATTGTTAGGCTTATCTTTGTACAATAAACATTATCCTCATATATACAATGTGTGACTTTCTCAGAATTACTGTAGATTTTGCTCTATACTAAGGCAAATGTAAACAAGGGAATTCTATATAAGTATATGTAAAGCATACCTTTCTAAAGAAAGGCATTATTACATTCACAGCTTACCTCCTCTGAAATGAGCTTTGTTATTTATCTTTATTTTTATGGTATTATTTTACCTTTTCTTCCTTCTAGACTCTTTAGTACTTTCTTATATTTTCAATGATTCCTCTCTAATGAAAGATCAATAATTGAACATGATGAATCTCACTAATCTCAAAAGGAGCATACTCCTTGCATTCCTAAAAGTTAATATCAATTTAATAATGTGTGTCCATACTGTTTTAGCCAATTTCACAGCATGTGGGACTACTGAGTTATATTTCACTGGGTTATGGGATATGTCACTGGGTTTTGGAAGATATTTCCCAACTCGTTGATAACATAACCATTTTTTCTAACTTTTTATTGATTCTTTTTGGATATCTCAATAAGCATCCCAATCCCATTCATCCCCCATCCCCTTGCCTCTTCCATCTGTCCTCTGCCCTTGTGAATTCCTCCCAAAACAAAAACAAATTTAAAAGTGTAGCCAACAAAATAAAACAAAACAAAAAATTTCTTGGACTGGTATCTGTAGTGTGGCTCAGTGAGTTCCTCACTGGAATTATTCCTGGATATTCTGTTGTTGTTAGGTATCATAGGGTGCTGCGGGAGCTCCTTCCTCTCCTCAGCCAGTAGCCTTTAAGATATCAGCCCACTTGGGCGTGGTCTCTTTGGCTTGAAAAAGCAGCCATAGCCATGTGCTCCCTCTCTTGCTTCGGACACTGCTTCTATCTACCAGACTCTTTTCCTTGTCTTGTAGAGGGCTGTTGTCTATGATGGTGATCTGTAAGTTTTTCCTTTAAATAAATAACCCTTTTATTAATCTTAATTCCAAACTGGTGTGGGATTGTTTTGTGATTTACTCCTTTACCTGGCACCCAAAGTTTAGTTTTAGAACCACCCTCCCACCCCCCCACCCCTAACCCCCTCATACCCCCACCACCAACTTGGCTGCTTGCTTAGCTCGAACCCTCCCTTAGCTGGGGCCTGTATGTAGAGCCAGCAGTTCAATATAGAATCTTGCACAGAGGCTTTTCTTGCTGCAATTCTTTACACACCTCGGATTGGTCTCAAGTCCCCATGCACCCTATCATTTGCCTTCCGAAGTAGATTTAAACTCCATGCTTCCTGGGATCCATGGGCCCAGAAAGTCTCTGCCTGCCTGGTATGATCTTTTCTGAGCAGTTTTTAAATCCCCCTTGCAGCACAGCACTTAGGCAGCGCAATTGCTGAATGCTGAAAATCCCCCTGGGGCAAAAACTCCCTGTAACATCCCAGCGGCTAAAATAGACACACTGTTTGAAATCCCAGCCACAACTGAGTAGAACGCTGCCACAGTGGCATTTACAGCGTGACCCTTTGTCCCAGCATAGGGACTCTGCAGTCGGCCACTCTCACAGCCACTATGTCACGACCCCCTGCATTAGGTCGGAGCCGAGCAGCAGGGCAGGTGCCCGGCAAGTTGTTTATCAGCCTCTAGAAGCTCCCTGGGTTTTTGTTCCCTGTGCCTGGACTCTGGGTTTTCTCCCTCTGTGTACTATATCTAACCTCTAGAGTGACTCATTTTTCCCCAGTTTTTAAACAAATATCAGGGAATTTTAAAACAGGATTTGTTATGACATTGTTGCATTGGTTCCAGTTGTGACTCAGAAACAGCATCATCAGCTGGTTAACAGGTAAAATGGCAGGTTTCATTTTTTTTTTTCTAACAATGAAAGGTAATACCTAACTGGCAAGTGTTTATTTCCCATTCAAAAATTTTCAATTCCTCTCTTCCTCCCATTCCCCTCCCGCTACCCCACTCACCCTCCTGCCTCCCTCATCCTTAAGAGAGTGCAGGATACTC
This sequence comes from Ondatra zibethicus, assembly GCA_004026605.1. Classification (NCBI taxonomy): domain Eukaryota; kingdom Metazoa; phylum Chordata; class Mammalia; order Rodentia; family Cricetidae; genus Ondatra; species Ondatra zibethicus. The sequence continues at coordinate 25,657 of PVIU01015782.1, forward strand.
TGTCCTGTGGGAAGTCCAAGGCCCTTTCTCCGAAATCCAGGCCTAGGAGGGTGTGCATCCAAACAGAACAGGGTCCCAAAAGGGCAGTACATGCAGTAGAAACAAGTCCCAATGCCAGTATCAATGGCTTCTCTGTCAGCCCCCATTGTCAGCCACATTCAGAGAGTATGGTTTGATCACATGCATGTTCAGTCCCTGTCCAGCTGGATTTGGTGAGCTCCCATTAGATCAGGCACACTATCTCAGTGGGTGGACCAAGCCCTCGCGGTCCTGACTTTCTTGCTCATCTTCTCCCTCCTTCTGCTCTTCAACTGGACTTTGCAAACTCAGTCCAGTGCTCTGATGTGGGCTCTGACTCTGTCTCCATCCATCGCTGCACGATGGTACTATGGTGATATTCGAGATATTCATCAGTGTGACTATGGGACAAGCAAGTTCAGGCACCTTCTCCTCTGCTGCCCAGGGACTAAGCTGGGGACATCCCCATGGACACCTGGGATCCCCTTTAGAACCAAGTCTCTTGCCAACCCTAAAATGGCTCCCTTAATTAAGATATCTTCTTCCATGCGCCTATCTCTGCCCTTCCTCCATCTCAACCCTCCCACTTCCCCAATCTCTCCCCAATCCTTCCCATCTGCCTTCTCTCCCCCATCCCCTTCGCCACCCTCCACCCTCACTCCCACCCCCATGCTCCCAACTTTGCCTGGTGATCTTTTCTGCTTCCAATTTCCAGGAGGATCTATATATGTTTTTCTTTGGGTTTACCTTATTATTTGGCTTCCCTAGGCTTGTGAATTACAGACTCAGTGTCCTTTGTTTATGGCTAGAATCCACTAATGAGTGAGTACATACCATATTCATCTTTTTGGGTCTGGGTTATCTCACTCAGGATAGCGTTTTCTATTTGCATCCATTTGCATGCAAAATTCAAGATGTCATTGTATTTTACCGCTGAGTAGTACTCTAATGTGTATATATTCCACACTTTCTTGATCCATTCTTCCATTGAGGGGAACCTAGGTTGTTTCCAGGTTCTGGCTATTACAAATAATGCTGCTATGAACACAGTTGAACAAATGCTTTTGTAGTATGATTGGGCATTTCTTGGGTATATTCCCAAGAGTGGTATTGCTGGATCCTGAGGTAGGTTGACTCCCAATTTCCTGAGAAACCACCACACTAATTTCCAAAGTAATTGCAAAAGTTTGCATTCCCACCAGCAATGGATGAGTGTTCCCCTTATTCCACATCCTCTCCAACATAGGTTATCATTGGTGTTTTTGATTTTAGTCATTCTGACAGGTGTAACATGGTATCTCAAAGTTGTTTTGATTTGCATTTCCCTAATCGCTAAGAGCACAGGGTGTGGAGGCTTCCCAGGATCAAATTCTTGGTGTAGGAGCTTATGGTGATCCAAACATCCAAGCTCTTTACAATGAAGAAGTATTGTCCCTATGCCACAAAGCAGCATTGAATGCTTGGGACAGAATACCTGAACTAGGGGAAAAGATAGTGTCATATACCAGGGTTACGCAGGGACAGGGAGAACCCTATACTTACTTTTTGCAAAGATTAATTAAGGCTCTGATCATAGGAGTAACAGTCCCAGAAGCTAGATGAATAGTTCGTGAATCGCTGGCTTTGGAAAATGCAAACTTAGAATGCAAAAAGATAATTAGGCCTTTAAGGTCTAGATCAGCACCTAAGGATGAATGGATTAAGCATACCATGAATTTTCAGACATTTAACTACGATGATGAATCTTGGGTAGGGGAAGCAATTTCCAAAGCAATGAGGGGACATTAACATGCCAAATGTTTTAATTGTGGTAAATTAGGACACCTGAAAAGGGATTGCAGGCTAGGAATTTCTAGGAATAATACCTCATCTGGGAATGATAAGAATAGGAAACCTTGGCCTTCAGGTATATGTAGGAGGTGTGGTAAAGGACGACATTGGACCAATGAATGCATATCAACAACAGACAGACAAGACAACATGAAACCATTGGGAAACTCCCTGAGGGGCCTCTCACATGCCTCCAAGCCAAAAGTGGCCCAGTCGTTCCCAGGAACTGTGGAGGAGATGTCACACCAGGAAAGATAAAACTCTAGAACCTTCTGTGCAAGACCATAAGGTTCTAAATGACTAAAATTTGGAGAAAAATTCAGAAATTTAAATAGGAAATAAGAAGTGTATATTTTGGCAAAGCTCTATAAATTATCAGAGACCAAAGCTGAGAGTACATATAAATGGAATTGTGATTGTTGTCTGGATAGACACAGGAGCGGATGTGAGTATCATCCCTCCAGAGTCTTGGCATCCAAATTGGCCGCTTCAAGAGGCAGACTTCAATTACTAGAAATTGGAACCATATCTTGAGTTAAACAAACCACAAGATGAGTTGACTCTATTGGGCCAGAAGGTCAAAGGTGAAAGCTAAGGCCACATGTAGCTGGCATTGCAATAAACTTATGGGGCTGTAACCTGCTACAGCAATGGAATACCCAGATTAACATTCCTGCAGTCCCAGGGACTCATAATTCTGGGAAGGATGTAATAAGGTACTATGCATGAAGGTCACCAGCCATTCAGACTGTACAAGAACATAAGTTCTTTACAAGACTTTAGAGGTACCAACAGCCCTACCCTTAAGATGGCTGAGAAGACAATATGGGTTAAGCAATGGCCTCTAGCTGAAGATGAATTGCAGGCTTTAGAACGATTGTTACAGGAGCAATTAGATGCTCAAAATATTGGGGAGTCATCTAGACCTTGGAATTCTCCTGTATTTGTTGCAAAAAAGAAATCTGGTAAATGGAGAATGGTGACAGATCTAAGGGCTGTCAACAAGGTAATTCAACCTATGGGCCCTCTGCAGTCTGGAATTCCTTTGCCTTCTCTGTTACCCAAAGGATGGCCTCTTATAGTTATTGATTTGAAGGATTGCTTCATCACTATACCTTTACAAGAAAAGGATAGAGAAAAATTTGCCTTCACATTGCCTTCTTATAATAACTCTCAGCCTACTAGGAGATACCAGTGGACTATCCTCTCACAGGGGATGCTCAATAGCCCAACTCTGTGTCAATGCTTTGTAAGTCAGCCATTGGAAATAATACATAGGCAATTCCCTAAGTCTGTAATTTACCATTACATGGATGACATTTTGCTATCTGATTCAAAGAAAGACACTTTAGAAAGAATGTTTGAAGAAGTAAAGATAGTTTTGCCAAAATGGGGATTACAGAGAATAGTTTCTGTTAATTACCTAGGTTACAGAATAGGTTTACAGAAAATTAGGATACAAAAGGCACAAATTAGGACAGACCAATTGCAGGCTCTTAATGACTTTCAAAGATTGTTAGGAGACATTTCCAGTCTATAACCAGCTGTTAGGATAACACCTGATCTAATAATTCATTTAAACAAAACCTTAGATGGTGATTAATATTTGAATAGTCCCAGAGAATTAACAGTTGAAGCAGCAAAGGAACTGACAATGGTTGAGGAAAAATTACAGGAGGCACGTGTGGATAGGGTGAATCCAAATCTTAGTTGTATTCTAGTCATATTGCCTTCCAAAATTTCTTCTACAGGAATTTTAATGCAAAGGGAAGATATTATTTTAGAATGGATCATTTTACCACACAAACCAAGTAAAAAATTAAAAACTTATGTGGAAAATATCTCTGAATTAATTATAAAAGGTAAACTGAAACTTCGTCAGCTAGCAGGTATAGACCAAGCAGAAGTCATAGTGCCTTTCACTACTGATGAAAAAAAATGTTACGGGAAGACAATGAACCATGGCAAAGAGCTTGTGCTATTTTTTCTTTGGAGAAATTAATAGCAACTATCACAAAAGTGATAGAGTTAACCATATAAAGAGAGCTCCTTGGATTCTTCCTCGAATTGTATGTGATGCTCCAATAACTGGAGCCTGTGCATTTTATACTGTTGCTAATAAATCAGGGAAGGCAGGTTACAAATCAGTCGAATTGGGTAAGGTGGAACAAAGCCCTTATAATTCTGTCCAGAAGGCAGAATTATATGTCATTCTTATGGTGCTAAGGGATTTTAAAGAACCTCTTAATATAGTTACTGATTCACAATATGCAGAAAGAGTTATCTTGCATATTGAAATGACTGAATTTATACATATGATACAGAATTGACTCTATTGTTTATCCAGGTACAAGACATAATCAGAAATACTCTTTCTCCAATGTACATAACACACATCTGATCCCATATGGTTCTGCCAGGTCCTCTAGCACAAGATAATGCAGAAATTGATCAATTATTGATTGGAAGTGTGTTGCAGGCCTCAGAATTTCATAAAAAGATCACATAGCAAAGTTTAAAGAAAGAGTTTTCTATTATATGGCAAGAAGCTATGAAGATTATAAAGAGATGCCTACTTGTTCTTTGTATAACCAAATGCCACTACCTGCAGGCATTAACCCGAAGGGTATTCAAAGGAATGAAATTTGGCAGATGGATGTGTTCTACTTTGCAGAATTTGGAAAATTAAAATATGTACATCACACCATTGTCACTTATTCATTCTTTCAATGGGCAACACTTTAAGCTCAGAAAAAGCTGATTCAGTAATCACACATTTATTAGAAGTTATGGCCATCATGGGTATACCTACCGAAATAAAAACAGATAATGGTCCAGTTTATGTCTAGAGATTGTTGAGCACCAAAGACACTCCACTTGGAGCTTGTCTTCTTGGTACAACCAGCCTCTTGGTAAGGAACTGCCCATACCTCAACTACTGACAAAATACATAGTATCCGGAAATGGATAAGCAGAACTGTCAAATCTTGCTAAGACAGGGTAAGACAGTTTTGAAAGATTTCTTGCATTTAAAAATAATCTGTCAGTTATTCTAGGCCATAGCCAAAGTTGGTTGCTTCAATGTTGCAAATATGACTTCGGGTGATTGCCCAGGCAGCCAGTTTTCTCTCTGATTTGTTGCATGTTTTGGAAGTTGTTTGATTGCACTTCCTAATTACTCAAGTAAGATCATTTCTCTTCTTGGATCTTCAATGGGGTTGAAGACTAGATAAATGTAATTATTTTCCTCTCATGACTTGGCCAAGTTATTTATTGTACAACACTTAAGCTAGTTAGAATAAGATATTTGTATGTAGTTTTGTAGTAGGTTTAGAACTCTCTTACTTAAACAAAAGGGGGAGGTGCTGTGGGAGCTCTTTCTGCTCCTTCAGCCAATAGCCTTTAAGATACCAGCCCACTTGGGTGTGGTCTCTTTGGCTTGAAAAAGCAGCAGTAGCCGTGCATTCCTTCTCTTGCTTTGAACTCTGCTTCCAGCTACCAGACTCTTTTCCTGGTCATGCAGAAGGCTGTTGTCTAGTATGGTGATCTGTAAGATTTTCCTTTAAATAAATAACCCTTTTATTAATTATAATTCCAAACTGGTGTGGGATTGTTTTGTGAGTTACTCCTTTAATGGAGACCCTGTAGTTTTGGATCTGTCCATCCAGCCCCTTTACTATGAACTCTAGCATTTCATAGTTGAGGTGAATGTTGGGGTGGGCTAACTCATAGCCATATTCCTGGGGCTGGATGATAGCTGGATTTGTCAGTTATCCAGCTTTCCCTCATTTTCACCACTGGGTGATCTCTCCAGAGTGTCCCAGCTCTCCTTTACCCACTCCAACATATAAGAGATGAGGGGTAGGGCCAGATCTCCATATCTCATGCACTTTGGGATGGGGTCATCTGTGCTTCCATCCACAGGGTCAGATCTCCTGTGCTGCACAGGCTAGATATAGGGCCTGATCTTCTACCATAAAATACATTTATTAGAGTACAGGAATCATACTAACCATGATGTCTCCAGAATTCAATCATTATAAATCTTAAATTCTGAATTTCTCATTAACATCTATCCATCTTCCATTCTCCCCATTTCAGGTAACTGTTCATAAGATAACCTCAACAGAATACACATAAAGAAAGAGTGAAGGAAGGCATAAAGAAGGCAGAAATGCAGGATGGCAAGAAGGCTGGCAGGTAGACAGGAAGGAAGGAAGAAAGGAAGGAAAGAACTGAAAGAAGGAAAGAAAGAAGGAAGGAACAGGAAGGGGAAGATTAAATATTTCTTTGAAGAGATACACCTATCTAATTACAAATTAAATTTACATAACAAATTCAAGCTTGACTGGATGTTGAGCTCAGGCGAGAACAATACTCATCACTGATTCAAACCATTAGACCCAACCAAGGCATTTATTGTTTTTGAAGAAGATTCATTTGATCATCTAAAAGTAGAACTTCAATTATTATGCTTCTAATAGAAAACAATTTCTTAAAAGAATATACTACATAGTAAACCAATATGTAAATAAAAAGAATAACCATGCTGTTCTGATCATTATTACATTATTATTGGATTGTACATTGCAGGTAGAGGACAGCAACAGGCACTTACAACCTACCAGTGAAACAAAAGACACAGAGAAACATTATTTGGAAGTATTTGAGAAAAATATCCTTAATGATTTATTAAAGATTAATAAATGCATTTTACAATAAACTCATTCAAAATACTCATCAAGTGTTTGCTACTCTGATGTTTGGAATGATACTAAAATTAATAAATTAATAAAATCTTGAGCCCATGAAATTCATAATTGTATTGACAGCTTCTTTTTATTAAACAATAAATCTATGATTACAGATTCAGTATTTTAAATGTATAATGGAATGGATGAGTCAATAGAAGGAGAGGGGATGTTCAAAACACATATAATTATAGGCTGGATGTTCTTCTCAATGCTGTGAAAAGATCAAACCCAAGACCTTGCACGTGTAGACAGGGACTCAGTCATTGAGCTGCTATAGCCCCTCAAGATTGGTGTTGAAAAACTGACATAATTAAAGATGACAAGGAATACAGGAGAAGGGAGGACACTCTGAAAATGCAATTATCTTAGTATCCTAATGAGTAGTTATTTGAAAAGATGAATCAATTTACATTCTCCAAGGACTGTTTAATCTTCTCTGATTTGTTGAACTTAAATTCATTATTATGATAATTTCTTCATTTCCTCATTGAAAGATAAATGTCTCTGAGAACAAAAGTAAAAAGAAATTAATTTTTACTAATTTTTATATTAATCCATATTTTATTTTCCAAATAAAAAAATACACTTCTGAATTTTAATCCTATGTTTCAAACAATTTATATAAATAGAATGCAAAAATATATTACCGTAGGAATATCATGGAAATTTTATATAAATCTCCCAAAGCTTGAATTTGTTAGGATTAAAAAGCCATTCAATAAAAGAGCAATTTCTTTACATAGAAATTAAACATTTTTAAAAGTGACTTGTGTTTTTATTTACTTTCCATGACATTATAAAGTTTTGTGAATATTTTTGCTCAGATAATCATTTTACATTCTACAAAAGAATGTGAAACAAACTAAGACATGCTTAATTGTCAGCAAAATATCTGGTGCTTATTTTATTTGTATTACCAACTCCTAAAGAGCAAGAAAATGTCCTTGGTCTGATACTATCAGAGAATTAAGATAGCTGATTCCTGTATATCTAATTAAATTCCTTAGTATTTCTTTGGAGTGATGAACTACAAGAAAGAAGGATTAAGCAGAAGCAAATGTCAAATTAAAAATACAATGGAATATTTTAAAATAATATGAAAACACCACAAGCCAACATTAGGTATTTGAAAATGTATAAAGATCATGTTTTCTAGAGAAGGATCATCTGGCAACAATTCTTAGAATTGCAATCTAGGAATTATTAAATTAAATACCATAGGAAAATCATTTATAAATGGAGGAGATGAGAATTGTATAAATGGGACAAAAGGAACTGACAACACCAGTAGCTGTGCCGTCCGAGAATCACTTCCTTTAAAAGGCAACAACTCCTCACATTCTAACGCAATATCCCACAAAATACCCTTTTATGCAGTATTTTTGAATTAATGTTGACTTATAGTTTATAAATTTTTCTTTAACTTGACATAAATGTATGGAATACAGACTAAGAACTCAGACTATTCTGTCTTGTTCATAGGCATCTAGCTGATTTATCTGTGAGCACTAGCTATGCTGGTTCTGATAGCATATGCAGTAATGATCAATGAGAATAAGATGTGTTTCCTGACTAAACCTGTATAAAACGCTGGAAAATGATGCATTGCAGAAGGGAAAGTAATTTTTACTTTTCTTTGGAAAAAAATAGTACACTTCACTGCCTTTGACCTTTTCTGTCTTCTTGGGATTAGTCATCACATCATCCAATTCTATAAAAAACAATCATCCCAAAGTGGCATAAAATAAACTGGGATATCAAGGAGAGGATGAATGTTTTCAGCAACACACATCAGAAATGGAAACTGCAAACTCTTACTGTATTGCACCCTTTGTCTAAAGTTACCACTATATCAAATTGTAAATAAATGTTTAAGTGCCAATTCATTATTTTTGCCAAGGTCTGATGTTCTACTGTCAGACATATTTCTATATTTTCATGAAGAACCAAATATCCACATAGATAAAATTGATTAAATTTGTAAATGATTTCTCATTTATTTAGATTACTGTGAATCTGTGGAATCCAAAGGTTTATCAGGACCTCAAGGTCATTGGATGTGTCTCCTTACCTTCCTTTAGTGACCTTGCAGTATAACATGATGTTTATATATCTCCATAGAATATCACTATTCACTGAACTTGATAATGTGTCATTTTAGACAAGTATGAAAATACAGAATTCTTATTACATAAATAACATTACTCATGATATTAGACAGAGAAGCTCAATAGTCTGTAATTCAGCTCTAAAATCGATCATGATAAATTAGTTTTATATATTTAAATGATCATGTATGTCACTGTATGTATCTCAGTGTTGGAGGAGGGTGATGTTTGTTGGTTCCCAGCCGGGGCACCAATCTGCTGCAACAAGCCGATTTAGTTTCCTGCCTTGTTATTGGTTAAATACTGAGAAATATGATTTGCTTGACAAATTAAAAGCAAATAAATCAATTCCACACATGGAGCAAGAAACCCAGAAGTCACAGTTAGGGAGCATAAACTGGAAGTTGCAAAAGAGACACCACGTGGCACATTAATGGTAATCACAGTATACAAAGGGAAATCCCACACCACCTCAGTGGAGGAGTGGATAACAAACCTGAACAAGATTCTATTGAAATCCCTACTACAATGAAGAAATAAACAACCATGATTAAATCTAAAATATTATCACTTACTAAAGTTTTCCAAGTACCAGACACTGCAGAAAAGTTTCATATGTTTCAATTCTGCAAGCCATCTAGTACTGAATGTATTGGTGCTACGTAACTTTTAGATGTGTATATTGAGACACATAAATTTTGGGTAGCTCTCAGATCATATAGACATAAAATGGTGAGCCACCACTATCACAAGACTGCTCTAAGTTACACATTTCTCTGGTCCACTGTGTGTCTTCACTGGAAAGTGAAAAACATTTGTAGTAAATGGTTTAACAGTATGTTTACTTACATGTTAGAGAAAAAAATCTTCAAGAAATGAAACAATGAAAAACAAAATAATCAGAAACTCAATACTCTATTCCAGATCCAGCATTTTATCTCAAGGAGTATTAAGTTTCATTCATTGCAATTTGAGTAGTTACTGATCATGATATTAAAGGAGAAAGAAATATTATTCATGATTCTCAATTTAAAGAGTCAGATATAATATGTAGTTTTATATGGAAAAGAGTTGATCAAGACTCTCTCTTAATTGTCAGAAAGGTGGTTTAAGTCCCTGATTTTGTGACTCCAAACACTTTAAGACCAAATAGTGACTATTGATCAAATAGTGACTACTCGTGACATTGCCACTACTGTGCTCAGTTGCCAGAAACATGATGTATCCATAGCTGAAACAGACTGTATTTAGTTCTATGACTAGAAGCAAAACTGTTGGGCCAAATTTATCTCAGGTCCTGTACCTTGAGGCCTGTAGGACAGAGGAAATCCTGGCTCGAGTTTGAAGGATAGTCTCAAATCCATCTAGGGGGATTGAGACAGCAAAATCTAGGTAGACAACCCTCAGCCAGAGGCTTGGCTGTCTCTCATTGGCTGGAAGTAACCCTACATCACACGATGTCACTTAACCTATATAAGCTGATGCTCACAGTAATAACCTGAGTTTGTGCTGTGCTTTGAGTTGACTCCCTATTGTGTATGATTGTCCTGCAATGTGGTGCTGTGGATCTGATTGTGTGGCTTTGTGGGGCTGCAGAATGGACAGATAGTACACTCACCATTCCCTAGGGAATAAGGCTAAGGAGGCCTGGCAGAAAATCACAACCAGTCATGGAAATCCCATGCCACTAATCTGCCAGTGAACTTCCATGCATGCACACACAGACATGCATACACACAAACACACATGCACACACACACACACACGCACACACACACTCACACTAAACATTATTGCTGCATAGTTGCATGTTTCTATGTATACATGACTTTTGGGGGTAAATTTTCACATGATAACAAGTATGGGTGATATTGCTCTCAAGTCAAATTACTTCTATAATACACTTCAATTTTCAAATTTTTATAATAAGCATAAACTATTTCAATAATCAGAAGTTGAAAAATATATCCAAAGAAAAGTAAAAATATGATGTTATCAAATTACATGCAAAATACAACCTCATTATTAATATATTTTGAATAGTAACTAAAGAGAATTTTTGTCTTACAATATAAAATAAGAGCATTTTAGAAGCAAAGCATTTATTTGTAAACTCTTTGTGCTTGTTATAGTTTAATTTACATGACTAATTGTGAAATAAAATGATTTTTACAATATTCCTATAAAAATATTTATTTCTTTGCTAATACTAAGTTATGACCTTTTATTTTACTATTTATATGCTAGTACAGCATAATTTATCTGTTTCATATTATTATAAAGTAATCTGTGAATATTATGACATCATTAAAATAAATAATAAATTTAATTTAGTATAAGCAAATGAGGTCAGAGATAAAGGGAAATTAATAACTTAAATGCAGATGATACTGCATAATATGGCTTATCGGGAGAATATTTTACATTAGAAGCTTTCATTGCTCTAGAGGACTGAAACAGTCTTAAAATATATTTCTTGATTACAAAATAATTACATTTTTTCAGCACCATGGAAACACTTTACTGAAAATGTGGAAATGAGAGGGAATTGAACTGCGTATAGCATATACCCAAGTACTTGTGAATTATCAAAAGGTAATCACACATTCCAAATAATCAACTAAGTAAGAAAGTTTATGAATAATATAAAAATTAAATATAATTATTGAGATGACAGCATTTATCAAAATAACGGTGACAATGCATATTTTGTAATAATAAAGTACAAATGTGTATTAAAATACTTTAAATGCAGACTTCAAGAGCCATAGAATACAACCCAGACATCCACATGTTCATACAGGAACATGATGATGCACTTTTAACTGAGGATGGGTTTTGCTTCTGTAGTAGAATAGAATGTATGTAGCTTTAACTTTGAGTTCTTATTTAGAATTAATATTTTTTGGTTTTTCAATAGAATTCATAATTTTATCAACAGGTTAAGAGTGAAAGGTTTTCAAAGTACTACTGTTTTACTATGGAATAGAGTAGCATTTTATACATTAACACAATTTTAAAACACATATTAAACTACAGAAGAATACAATGCATGCTTTAATATTACAAAAGGAAAAAAGATAGATAGATAGAAAGAAAGAAAGAAAGAAAGAAAGAAAGAAAGAAAGAAAGAAAGAAAGGGAGGATAAGGGATGGGAGAGAGAGAGAGAGAGAGAGAGAGAGAGAGAGAGAAAGAGGGATTATTTCAGTTTAGAGGTTCATTGAGTTGCTTGGTATATGGATTGAAAATATCCATGTAGAAATAGTGAAAATAAAACATTCCCTATGCTAGCACAAGTCATTTAAATAGTAGCTAATTTATAGAGTCATAAAATAATTGAAATTCTGATATTCAGAAGAAACATTTCCATCATCTAAGAGTAATAATTTACTTCAAAATTTCTGTCCTTTAAAATCCTATGAATCTTTCTCTACTTTAAGATGAATATTTTGCATAGAGCATCAAAACAAAGAACAAGAGTGTATGGATATGAGTGCAATGAACTGAATGGCAAAGGAGACCACTTCCTAAATATAACCACAGCAGCACAGACACTGAGAGAAACAATTAATAATGGGACCTCCTGAAACTGAGAAGCTTCTGAAAAGCAAAGGACATGGTCAACAAGACAAAACAGAAGCCTACAGAATGGGAAAAGATCTTTACTAACCCCACATTGGACAGAGGACTTACCTCCAAAATATAGAAAGAACTCAAGAAATTGGTCAACAAAAAGACAGTAACCCAATAAAGAATGGATACAGACCTAAACAGAGATCTCTCAACAGAGGAATCATAAATGTCTAAAAGACATTTACGGAAATGCTCAACACACTTAGCCAACAAATAAAAGAAATCTAATCAAAGCAAATCAAAACAACTCTGAAATTTCATCTTATACTTGTAAAAAATGGCCAAGATAACAAACATTGATGACAGTTTATGCTAGAGAGGATGAGAGATAAAAGGAACACTCCTCCATTGCTGGTGAGAGTGCAAGCTAGTACAACTGCTTTAGAAATCAGTATGGCAATTTGTCAGAAAATTAGGAAACAACTGACCTCAGTACCCAGAAATCACACTTTTGGGTATATACCTAAAGGATGCTGAATTATACCACAAGGGTATGTACTCAACTATGTTCATAGCAGCATTAAATTTCATAGCCAGAACCCAAACAAACTAAGTGCCCCTTGACCGAAGAATGCATAAGGAAGATGATATCTTAAAATTTGCAGGCAAATGAATAGAGCTCAAAAACATCATATTGAGTCATATTGAGTGAGGTAACCCAGACCCAGAAAGACAAATATAATATGTACTCATTTATAAGTGGCTTTTACACATAAAGCAAAGAAAAAACAGCCTACAGTTCACAATCCCAAGGAACTTAGACAACAAAGAGGACCCTAAGAGAGACATATATGGATCTAATCTACACAGGAAATAGAAAAAGACAAGATATCCTGAGAAAATTGGGAATGTGGGGATCATGGGAGAGGGTAGTAGGGGAGGGGAGAGGATGTGAGGGGAGGGGAGAAAAATATATAGTTCAATCAAAACAGTAAAAAAGCCAGAAATAAAAAAATAAAATAAAAAGCCTATGGAAAAGCCACTATGAGTTTTCAGTGTAATATGATGTTCATATCTACAAACTATTTCATACTTCAAAGTTAGTCTTAAATGCTCTTTTCACACCAAAACATAAAATCATTATGAAAAATAATGATAGTGTTAATTCATTTTATCATGTGTTAGAGTGTAGAATATTGTCACATTGTACCCATAAATATATACAGATAGATTTTATATTTCAGTCCTCTAAATAAGTCTTAAGTAATATAGTAGAAAATACTTCTTATAGGTGAATGCCAAATATTTTATCTTAATATTCTCCTTCAAATAGTGTATCATGAACAGTACACAGTAAATTCCTTTTTTTCTTTGTGCTGTTTTGCTTTGTTTTATTTTGTTCTTTGAGACAGGATTTCTTGTATAACAGCTCTTTCTGTTTGTTTGGTTTCTGTTTTGTTGTTGTTGTTTTATGTTTTGTTTTTGTTTTTTTTTTTTGAGACAGGGTTCCTCTGTAGTTTTGGAGCCTGTCCTGGAACTAGCTCTTGTAGACCAAGCTGGCCTCAAACTCACAGAGATCTTCCTGCCTCTGCCTTCCAAGTGTTGGGGTTAAAGGTGTGAGTCACCACCATCTTGCCTTTGTTCTGACTGTTCTGGAGCTCACAATGTAGATCAGTTTGTCTTCAGACTCACAGAGAGCCTCCTTTCTCTGCCTAACAGTACTGAGATTAAAGGTATGTGCCACTACCTCCCAGGCACAGTGAATTATTCAAGTTGCGTATGGAAAAGAAAAGCAGAGCAAATTTAATTAAAATTCAAACAAGCACATACCATAGTGACCAAATCTATCATCAACAGTCTTGAGCCATCCTGATTCAATGCACCTTGGTATAGTACAGTAGGAATTACATTTTAGTCCTCCATTCTTCCATTTAGTAGTCTGCAATTCCTCTTTTGTCATGGAAAAAAATAGACCTTGATTTACAATGTATCAGAACAATAGTCTTCCAATATGTTAATGTTCTCAAAGGAAAGAAAGACTCTAAATCACCCAGATGTTAAAGAGAGTGCTAGTAGTTTCTAAAAAGCTGTAAACAGAAGTAAAGAGAAACATTAAGGGCATTGAAGAGTTATCTTACAAATTTTGTGGTAACTGCTATATGATCTTTTTAAATTTATTCAGTACACTCAATATTCAATTTGGTACATAGATCTAGCTCCCAATCATGAACATTTAAGTTAATAGAGTGCATCAAGTCAGCTTTTATCTCAAAATTATTTGGCATAATTTACTTTAGACTCTAAATTTTTTTTCTGAGAATCACAAAGTTCTCCTGAAAGGCCTTCCTCTAATTGCTTGCAGCATGGTGAGTTATACTTCTGGCTATATGAGACAAAGATTTAATTAGAGCAGGGTATTGTTTCTGAGTTTTGAAAGTGTTGATGATGAATATCCAAATATAACAGGACCATTGCTAGGGCTTCTGTGTTCTGCTATACTATTACACAGACTCTGTCTTTAGTGTAATTTCTGGCATTCCCTGAGGAAAAGGGAAATTCAAATAAAATAGCATATTAATGTATAAAGAATAATACAGGAAAAAACTTATAGGTTCCTAGTACAACAGGAATGACAACCTGCTGCTGGAGCTTCTTCTGCTCCTTCAGTCAATAGCCTTAAGATACCAGCCCCCTTGGGCGTGGTCTCTTTGGTTTGAAAAAGCAGCAGTAGCCGTATGCTCCCTCTCTTGCTTCAGACCCCACTTCTGGCTATCAGACTCTTTCTCTGGTTGTGCAGAGGGCTGTTGTCTAGGACAGTGATCTATAAGTTTTTCTTTTAAGTAAATTCCCGTTTTATTAATCATAATTCCAAACTGGTGTGGGATTGTTTTGTGACTTACTCCTTTAAGAACCCTCAAGTTAAGGGTCAAAAGAAAGACATTGTATGATAGAACTTAGAAAAAAATTTCCTGTAGTAAACATCTCAGACATAGATGATGTGTACCATTAGGAAAATATTTTTTAGCTTAGGTCAAATGCCCCCTTGCATTGAAGAAAAATTCCTGCTTTCTCTTCTATCAGGTTCAGAGTGGTGAGATTTATATTGCAGTCCTTAATCCATTCTGAGTGAGGTAATGCAAGCCCAGAAAGATGAGCATGGTATGTATTTACTCATAGGTGAATACAGGTGTAAAGTAAAAAATAAGGAGCCTACAGTTCAAGACCCCAGAGTAGCTATATAACAATGAGAACTCTAAGAGCAACATGCATAGATCCTCTGAGGAGGGGAAATAGACAAGATCTCCTGAGAAAATTGGGAGTAGGGGGTGGGGAGAAGGGAAGGTAGAAGGGGAAGAGGACAGGAGATGATGTGGGATTCCTCTCTGTATGCTGTGATTACTGTTAATGAATAAAGAAAACTGTCTGGGGCCCATGATAGGGAGGAACTTAGGTAGGCATGAAAAATTAAACTAAATGCTGGGAGAAAGAAGGGCAGAGCAAGAAAGAAGCCATGTAGCCCTGCAAGACACAGACACTGGAACTTTACCCGGTAAGCCACTGCCATGTGGTGATACACAGATTAATAAGATGGGTTAAATTAAGATGTAAGAGTTAGACAATAAGAAGCTGGAGCTAATGGGCCAATCAGTGAATTTATTAATGCAGTTTCTGTGTGATTATTTCAGTTTCAGGTGGCCAGAAAACAAACAAGCAGCCTCCTCCAACAAATCGACCCCCATGTGGACAACTAAAATCCACAGAAAACCTAAGAGCTGGAAAAGGAATTCTAGACACAAAAATACAGAGTTTAAGTTTAACACAGCTTCTTGCTGTTTGCTGGTGCTGTGCCATACCTCTTTTAAAAGAGGTTTTCCTGATTCAGTGGTAGAAGAGAAAAAGGTGTGGTTTTGAAATGCCAGCTTTCTGGGCCATGATGCCATGGCACTTTCAGGAGCCTGAGAATTTAAATGGGGTTTCTGAACACAGTGCTACAAATTGTTTAATGGCAACATAGACTGGCTGTGTGCCTAAATATGGGCCAATGTACAGTCCTCTCAGAAACACTGAACCATGTCATACTGGTTCATACTGGGCAGGGCAAACAGGCAGGCAGTGCCATATTTGCTCTAGCAATGATACAGCTTAAGTTTTTAAGAAGTGCATAGCATTTTAAGAAGTGTTCTTGGACAGTAAAGAATTACAGATGCACAATAAAACAAACTAAGATGTAAAAGACCTCTAAATGAGATACACTGTTTAAGAAATGTATGTAGGCTTTGGAGAGATAAGAAAAAATTAAAGAGACAGTAAATGTAATATAAAAGAGTAAGACAGTAATATAGTAAAGAAATAAAGATAATAAAATAAATATTAAACTTGTAAAAAAAGTAAAATAAACCACATAAGGATGAAAAATAACCAGAGAGTCTAGATTATGTATATTATTGTGTTGCTTTTAAATTTTTTGACTGTGAAGGAGCTAAGTACAGAGAGACATTTCATTGTATGGGCTGAGAATCTAAACCAACTTTTATATTTTGAAGGTATCTTGGTTCCAAAATTTGAGTCTAAAGATATGTTGCTTTGGAAAAAAGGTTTTTCTTTTGTCTACACAGAGGATGAGAACCTGTGGAACCCTTCCAGACTGATGTGATTTGATTGAGCAAGACTCCCTGAAAGGTTGCCTTGAACACCCCCAAAAATTAGTTCACCCAACTGCTGGCTAAGATGAACCTAGCACACAGGATACACCATGAAAGACCTGATTAACAGTGCTCTGATCAGCAGGAAGTATCTAAAGAACTACACCCAAATTCCCAAATATTGTTTATAAATGTTTCTTTACATTTAAAGGGGAATATGCTATAGAGATTTGCATTGGTATGAATCTTTGTTTATTGATACAAATTTAAGGTCAATTTTGTTATATTGTGTATATTTATTTCTGATATTGATTAAGGTATTATGATTGTCCAGCTAATTTAAAATTGTAATGTATAAATAAGAAATATAGATTAATAGATAATCATCTATAATAGTCAAGCTTGTAGTCATTTTAGTTAGATTTTCTAGATGTACAGTGATGTATTTCAGATCAATAGGAATTCTTCCAATCTTTCAAAGACTATAGAATATGGCATTTAAGATGTTTCAGAACTTAGGACTTTTTATGACAATGAGACTCATCTGCTCCTGGCAGCACCAGTCTACTTCAAGAGGATGAAGGGCATTGAAGAAGCTCCTTATGGAGTTGGTTAGCCATTTGGCAAGAAACTGTTCTTTCCTGGATTGCTTGATGAAGTGGATATGCAGGAACTGCAGAGAAATGACTGCTAAACTTGCCTTAATGTGAGACGATCCTTCAGGGTTCTTGCTTTCTAAAAGAGTCTGCAAGACATTCTACAGGGCACAAAGAAAGTGACTGACAAACTGCCAATATAGGCAGAATTGTCTTTGAATCTTCTTGCTTAATGGAAAAGTCTGCTGAATACTACGGGCTTGTGGGTCAAAGATGGATGCCCCAATGGTACAGAAGAAATTTGGATGAC
The DNA here is from genome assembly GCA_004026605.1 of Ondatra zibethicus. Lineage (NCBI taxonomy): Eukaryota > Metazoa > Chordata > Mammalia > Rodentia > Cricetidae > Ondatra > Ondatra zibethicus. Next base: position 43,490 of record PVIU01015782.1, read on the forward strand.
TTTCCAGGCAGCAAGATGTCTCTGTCAATTCTAGAGTTTTGAAAGTTGCTTAAAATGTACTTCCTGTTTACTTAGGTAACATATCATTCTGGAGTGTTTGATGGAGTTGAAGAATTGATAGGTATAGTTTTCCTTTGTTACAATAAAAAAATAAAGTATATATATATATACTATAACTGTAATTCTTGCTTGATAACTGTTTGGTTATATGTATTTTTACTATGTTAATGTTAAAACCTTTTTTTCCATTTAAACAACAAAGGGAAGGTGATGTGGGCTTCTCCTGTGTTTGCTGTGATTACCATTAATGAATAAAAAAAAAGTCTTGAGGTCATGATGTTGAAGAACTTAGGTAGGCGAGGAAAGCTAAACTAGAAAGAATGGCAGAGTAAGAGAGAAGCCACTCAGCCCTGCCAGACCCAGACACCAGAACTTTACCCAGTAAACCACTGCCATGTAGCAATACACAGATTAATCGAGATGAGTTAGATTAAATAGAAGCTAGTGCTAATGGGCCAAGCAGTGATTTAATTAATACAGTTTCTTTGTGATTATTTCGGTTCCAGGTGGCTGGGAAATGAACAAGCAGCTTCCTTCAACAAGGAGAAGTGTAGGGGAGAGGAGAACTAGAGGTAACAGGATGGTTAAGATGGTGAAAGAACAGAGACAGAGAACAAAGAAAGAGATATCTTGATTGAGGGAGCCATTATGGGTCTAGCAAGAAACCTAGCACTAGAGAACTTCCCAGGAATCTACAAGCATTACCCTAGCTAAGACCCTAAGCAATAGCGGAGAGAGTGATGAACTGGTCTTAACCTGTAGTCAGATTGATCACTATCTCAAATGTCATCATAGAACATACACCCAGCAGCTGATGGATGCAGATGCAGAGAACCAAAGTGGAGCATTGGCCTGAGCTCCCAAAGTCCAATCGAGAGAGTAAGAATGAGAATATGAGCAAAGAGGTCAAGACAATGATGGGGACAACCAGTGAAAAAAACTTACATGAGCTAATGGAAGATTTACAGCTCTGGCCTTACAATAAGGAACCAGCATAGGAACAAACTAGGCCTTCTGAATGTGGGTGACAGTTGTATGGCTGGCACAGACTGTGAACCAACTGACAGTGAGACCAAAACTTATTCCTATTGCCTATATCAGCTTTTTGGAGCCCATTCTCTTTGAAGGGATACCTTGCTCAGCCTAGATATAGTTGGGAGGGCCTTGGTCCTTCCTCAAAGCAAGGTACTAGACTTTGTTGACTCCACATGGGAAGCCTTACCCTCTCTGAGGAGTGGGATGGGGTGGGGGGGCAAGGTTGAGAAGGCAGGTGGACAGGAGAGAGTGGAAAATAGATTTGACATGTAAAATGAGAAAAGTCAGTTTAAAAAAAAATAGAAAAAGTAAAAGAAAAAACTTTTATTAACCACTCAATCAAGCATATACCAAAAGCAGAATGAAGCCTAGCTGTTTTGTTTTCATTTGATGTCTTGCTCTTTTTGCTGAACATTCAGAGATATGTCATTGCCTTTATATGTTCCTACTTTTTCATCTAGATTTCCCCAGAAGCAGCAAAATTTTACAGGTCAGATTATACCCAAGGTGAGCATAATCACAAATGGAGTGATGCTATACCCTGGATGAGAAATGATCTTCCCTGGAAGCCATGTTGTGTCCACAAGCAATAATGTCTTCTTTAGATGCTATTGGGGTACAAGGACAGAGAGAATAATCAACCAAATGACACCTTGACAAAGAACCACTTGGTTATATAGATTTCTTTCCCTCTGTTAGAATTCTTCCTAAAGCTTGGGGCAGTGCTACAGAAAGGCAGACTCAAGGTCTCCTTTATCTCATTCTCTTCTCAAAGTGGCCATATGAAATGATTACCCATTGTGGATTTTACCATCACTGTTGAATTGGGGAATAGATAGCAAAGACCAGCTTGAGGTGTTGCCACAGCCCAAGTTTTTCTTCTAAAAAATCTCCATTATGTTGTTAAGAAAACAAGGAAGAATGTACACTAATTTTAAAGATTATAGATTTTTTGGGTGTTTGATAGGAACTTTATATCACATGTTGGGCCTCACAATTGCCTTTGAGTAGTGTTGCTTTCTGTCTCACAGCAGATATCCATCTTCTGCAACTACAGTGCCCAGAATGTACTCTGTCAGTCTAAATATCTGATGCATTAAAGCTGGAGTAAAATAAATGCCTGTACATGTCAACAAAAGATGTCTAACCAAGAAAAAGCTATAGGATCATTTGTTTCTTCTTAACTCTGAAGTAAAATTAAAAGGAGGCCACTTCTGTCATCTGCACCACAGCTTCTTTGTTTTGTTTTGGTATCTTTTGTGCTGTATTTCTCCTTCATGCTAGGTCCAGCAAACTGACAAGAAGAGTGTTATTTAAAGCACCTCATTTCTCAAAGCACAGAAAACCTGATCTACATTTTTACAGTCACTCCACTAATCTGACTTCAGCCATGTGGGTTTTACAGGGTGCCTGAATCAATCAATCAAACAAACACATAAAAACCAAATTTCTCACTACTGGCTCCTGAAAATCAAAAAAGAGGGCCTGGGTAAGCAATGTCAGTAACCATAGGATCTTCAATTCCAAAATTAGATTCTTTGTATAGCATTTCTAAGTCATTGTCCAGTGATTCCTTTTTGAAGATTTGGGAAATATTATTATAGTGGGGGTAAAGTTGGACCTAGCTTTGCTTCTTACAAATATGCAAATGTTTGATACATCAGCCCCTGTATGAAAATAAGTGACTCAACATAGTAGGAGAAATCTGTAGTTCATTTGAAATTAAAATCTTAACAATTAAAATTTTTACAACTGGACTCATAACAATTTTTAGAATATAAATCAAATTGATTCATAAGTTCTAATAGTCTCACATTAGAAAAGAATATAAATTATTTTATTAGTCTAATAGGATTTACAAATTTTTGTTTTTCCCTAATTTAAGATACATTTACAATTGAAAAGCAGATGAATAATTTTCCAGAGAATTTATCTTTTGCTTTTTGGAAATAGTTCAATTTTTAAAGAATAATCATGACATTTTTATGCTTTGAAAATTTTCTAGAGTCTGAATGAACTGAATAGTGCAGTTTTGCAGGATTGTGCTGTGGGGTTCCCATGGAAGCAATGCAGTTGATGCTGTCCATTTACATTCAAAGACAGGGAAGTTAATCAGCAGAATGGGCCAACATTATGAAAGACATGAAAAGATCAAAAAAACAGACATGCCCATCACTAGTGGTTCTCTGATTTTACAACTTGTAGAAGTTCCTTTGTAAGCACTATAGCAGAGACACAGTTGAAGTCTCTATGGTTTTTACATTATAAGATGTAGTATAAAAACACACATTAAATAATTAATTGATCACAAACTATTAATGTATTCTTGATCAGATAGGTTCTTATTCACTCTTTACTCTTGTATACAAATACACACACACAAGCACATGGACAAACATGCAGTTGGCTGAAGGTCAGCCTGGAAAATGGAAAGTATGAAGAAAGACATAGAAAGTAATGACTAGAAGCAGGCCAGGAGGGATGGGGGTGGGCCTTGGACTTCCAACAGGGCAGGGCACCATGCCCTCTTT